>JAUTDX010005204.1:0-36815 GCA_030844895.1 Ambrosia x helenae | reverse complement strand
ACGCGACCCACTTAACTAGGCACCTCAATTTAGGAACTTCTCCATTTGTTATTTACAAGTTGAAGTTTTCCTTTTTCTAATTGTGTATGGAACTTATGCTTTGGAACACGCACACACAATTATATACACATACACAGCAAAAGAATCGCCTCTTAGACTAGAGTAACTGTTCAAACAAACCTTAAGAGCATAGCCAACCATCTTTGAGAAAGCAGTAATCGTGACATCTTTCTTCTCTTTCAATCTGTGGCCAGTAAATTTGGTGAGCCAAATTTATAAAATTAACAACAAATTTCGAGGAAAATTAGATCTGTTTTGGTGAAAAACCTTTGCTTTTCCAATAGGAAGACAGAAACTTGAATCAAGGACTTCAGCGGAAACAGGGAAAGACTCGCCATATCTAAAGAGTACAGAATAAAAGATCAAAGGATTGTAATGAAAATGATGAGCAATAAAATAAGTAGAGGTGGCAATAGTGTGCAACTCTGGTAGACCCAAAATACTTTGTCCAAAATTTTAATTTTTTTTTTTTGTAGATAATTTATAATTAGCATCCTATGATTACCAAAATTTACTAATTTCTATAAAAAAAAAATTAGTAAATGATATGCAGGTTTTATGCATTACAAATACACTTTAGACAACTTCGAATTGTTTTCTTTTTACCAAGTCTTTTTGCTTAGTAATTCATTTGACTAGTTAGAGATAAAAACAGAATTCTTTTAATGAATAAAATAGGGTCATAATTGCCACCTCTAAATTGGAAAGTGATCATTTACTCACAGCAACTCATTTTCAAGAAAAACAACAGGATCAGGGTCTCTAATGGCAGCTTTGAGAAGCCCACGAGCATCTTCAGAGGAGTAAGGTACAAGCATTTCAAACCAGGGGACTGACCATACCATGCACCATAACACTGCTAATGTTGCAAATGTAAATGAGCGTCAATTTTTTTTATTTATTTAAAAAAGTTATTTGTTTTTTAAATAATAAAAAAAAAAAATTGTTGATGGAAGATGGTGAGTGAAGAAACCTAAAATGAATGCTGGTAAATGGTAACAAAAAAAAAACTTCCTTTTTTAAAACCCATGATAAATAAATTAGCCAACTACTTTATGCCACATGTTTGTTTAAACTGAATAACTGACATACGAACTCCAATTAAAATAGAGTACGAAACCAACTTATGTTTTAGGATTATCAATCTACCATTGCTGCCATTTGCAGCTTTTGATCATTATGGTATTATAATCAAGATTTGTGCCCATGGGGTTGTATTTGAATTAAGAACCAAGACCTTGAGTAGCTAACTTAATAAACAATACTTGGAAGATACAAAACTATAAAGGTAATAACAAAAGGCCTATCCTTTTCCCAAACGGTTTATGCTATGTATCTCATTTCAAACAAGATTGTCATTTAGCAATATAAGATGTCCATGAACACTCTATAGTTTAACCAATTTCAGTGCCATGTTAACAATTGAGCCCGAACAAACTTCATGATGTCACTCGTGTGGCACCACATGTGGCAATTGATGAGATATTAAAAGAAAAGAGACAAGTCAAACAACCCAACCTGGGAATGTTGAGCACCGACACCAGCAGCAGGCCCATTTGGTCCACGAAAAACAATGGGTACATTAATCTGCCAGCAGACATGTAGTTTGACTTTGCTGCTGAATTGATAACATGATCAATCGCCTTGCAAACATCACCAACAGTAGAAAACTAAGTTCATTTTGCCTAAAACTGCAAGAAAATATAAAACCTTCAGATGCTAACAGTTCAAGAAACTAATGTAATTAACTTGACTTCAATCGTGATGCAGAATGCTGAACACAGGTTGTGCTCAATATATATTTCATCTATAATTCTATGATGAAGGGTAAAACAGAAACAAAGATTCTCCAGAGAAGAATTGGGTATGTAACCTGCATGGAGAAGTTAAAAGTCATAAACTCAATCACGGGCTTCAGACCGTGATATGCAGAACCAACTCCTATCCCAGCAAACCCAGCCTGAAAAATATAAACAAATATTTGAGATCTAGAAGCGGATAAAGGTCATAGTATATAGTAAAACGGATGGGAATAACATGCAAACCTCTGTGATAGGGGTATCGACAACCCTTTCTGGACCATATTTGTCCAATAATCCCTTGGTTATCTAGAAAGTTAAAAAAATACAGTGAGACAAGAACACATAAATTTATATGCTACTTGTAAAGGTGGTGGCGTTTGGCTTAAGTTTGTCTCTAACAGCTCAAATAAAAAAGGTAAACGGGTTGAATAGGTATAAATATAACGGATTAAAGTCACCAACGTGCATTCTTCCTAAATAATTATACTATAAAATGGAATTATTCGTTGAAATTATATAACTTATGTAATCATATTTGCGACACTAAAAAACCTATTTAAAAAAGCCTAAAGTGGGACAAAAACATTTTGGGCCAACCCGGCCCGTTTTAGTCAGTGTTACCGAACCCGCTGACGTGCCACCTTTAGTTATTTGATTTGTAGAATTTTAGAGAACTGAGAAGCATAGAATTCTAACCTTGTATGCACCCTGGTATTCTCCTACCTGCACATAAAAAAGATGACCATCAAATAAACGTAAAAAACCGCTCTCAGCGCCCTTTTATAAGTATATTACTACCTCTTCGCCCATAACAAAAACATTAGGATCAGCAGCCATTTCCTCATCAAGAGCAGAGTTCAAAGCATCTCGTACCGTCATCTGTAAAACATGAAAAGTAAATCTGAAATCCAAGTTTCTTAAGATCTATTCGTAAGACACTACACCAAACAAAACTTTGACACAAAAAAAAACATACTGCTTGACGTAAATAAGCTTTTTCTCAAATGAGCTCTCAAAGTTGGGTATGTTATTTATCTTAAATAAGGCTCACCAAATCCTCTTGGATTTCAGTAACTAAATCAGATATAAACCTCTACACTGATATACACAATACATATGAGACTAAAGCCATGTAACTCCTCAGCACAAATAAACACTTGATATGAAACGACAACGTTGTAAACTCTAACAAGTATTATGTCGGTTTCAATCGGTCCTTTGTTTCCTGATTCAGTGATCCGTTAAAAGTTCTAATATGTCCCTACATAAACAATCTAAAAGGTTCTTAAACTTGCTAAAAAACATTTATAATATCGTATTTGTAATTTTTATTTCTGCTACAATTTATAGAGACTGAATTACAGTTCTAAAATTGAATAATTTCTTCTCATTTTCTCAAACTTTGCTAATCAAAATAACATAGTTCACAAAGTGCTATTCATATCAACCAACAGTCAGACATCCTCTACTTATATAGCAAAAACAAATACAAATTATGATAATAAAACAAGCATTACAAAGCAAAACTCCACTCACCTCTTTGGTTGCAGATGAGTAACTTCTCATAGCTGATGTTACAGGTCTTAACCTCAACATATGATTCCCCAAACCCTACATAAACATAAAACATCAACCAATTTTCATTCCTAACAATAATTTTACTTTAAGAAACAGATGCTACACGATTTCAATTACCTGAGAGGATAATCCGGTAGCTCCACGACTTTCTGCCTTAAAATCCCCCACATTTTTTCTTCTTTTACACCAAGACCTTCAAATCCAACAGATAATGGAACAAAAGTACGATCAACAGCTCCTACAAAAATAATTTAGATTTCAATATTCACACACATAACAACATTACAAAGCAATTTATGACACTAACAAACAAATAATCAACACACGTCATTTGTTCTTTACACCGAAACCTTCAAATCCAATAGACAGCGAAATAAATACAACGATTAAGGGGTTGTTTGGTAGCCTCTTAATGATTTTCCATTAAAATGCTACCTCTGAATCAGTCGGCATTAAGTATGTTTGGTTCACCAAAAGGGCACTATGAATTAGGCAGCAAGCCTCTTACCATTAAGTTTCAAAATGATGTTGAGTGAAACTTTTTACCCCTTTGTCCCTTCACCTGTGTTATAACCTTACCCGGCCACTTCCTACACCACCCTCCACATCATGCTACTCTTACTGGTTCAACCCTTATCAATTCATAGTCTTTTACCCAGCCAGACCTCTTACTGGCTAGCACTTACCGGCACAGAGGTTACCAAACAACCCCTAACACAAAGTCGGCCTAGACCAAGGCATAGTTGTTAACAGCGACATAGCGCCCGCTATAGCGAATAGCGTAGCGCTCATGTGTCGCTAATGGTGATAGCGACAAATAGCAAAAAAAATATATATTTTTTTTGGCAAAATGTACATATAAAATATCTCTAATTTCTTCTAGTGTATCGCTAAACATGAAATAGCACGCTATTGCTACGTAACGTATCGGTAACTTGTCGCTAAATCGCTATCGTCCGCTATTCACTATTAACAACCATGGACCAGGGACGAGGATTTCTCTTGGCATAGGCCCTTTTTTCATGAAAACTAACTTTTTTTATTAAAAAAAAACCTTATTTGCCCAATATCAACCAATTTGCTATCACGAAATCTAGAAGAGATCTTCACGAATCATCCGTTAGCTACATATCACAATACCTCACTATAATACTATAATTTTGCTAATTGCTTCGTTTAAAAAATAATAATTTATATATTTAATACGGATTAACAGTTCCTACAAACGGATTTTTACGAGATCGGATCTGCAATAATAATAATACGTTTAAAATCTATTTACAAGCGATTAAAAATAATAATAATAAACCTAATCGTAAGATATTAAATACGGAGAATGAGAAATGATTAACCGGTGATTGATTAATATGATCAGATGAGTGTTGATGACGGAGAATAATAATAATAATAATCGGTGCTTACTGGTTCTGATTGAGAAGGTTGAAGGAGACGATGCTTCAGAAAGAAGGTTGGTGATGTTTTGTGTACTGAGTCACAATTATGTTGTGAATAAGTGGGTGAGCTAAATAAAAATATAAAATAAATTAATAAACTTTCCTTTTTTGTTATAAAACTAGATGGTTGCCGTAAGCCGCGCGTTGCGGCGGGCGACGTTTTAGTCGTCTATAGGTGGCGGCATGTCATTGACATGTGATTCGTTAACCATACGAAAACGTACAGGAACTCGATTTTATATCGTCAAATGAAACAATTTTTATTTGAGTCTACTCGTTCCAAACACAGTTTAAGCAAAGACGTAGGTAACTCGAATTTATACTGTTAAATAAAAATGTATTGTATTTGAGCCAACTCGTTTTCGAGCATACTTTATGTTAGAAATGTAGGTAACACGAATTTATACCGTCGAATGAAACATTTTATATTTGAGATGACTCATATCTGAACCCAATTTATGTCAGAAACGTAGACTAACCGAAATTGCACGGAAAAATAAGCATGAAAACGTACTACATTTGACTGGACTCGCTTCCGAGAAAACCTTATGTCGAAACGTGAGTTTATATTGTTTACGTTGAAGCGTGAATTTATATTGTTTAGGTCGAAACATGAATTTACACCAACACGTACAGTGAAACAAAGACCAACTGAAAAGGTACATAAAAATAAGTATGAAAACGCATTATATTTGACCCGATTCGTTTTAAAAAAAATGATGTGAAATGTGTATTTATACCTCCATATACATAACAATAACTACGTGAGAAATAGTTTTTCCTTTAACGTAAACAATGAAAAGATGCTGGATACATTTGAAAAGTTAGAACTCAAATGGATGAAAATGACATTTTATAAAATTTTTAGAAAGTATAGGGATTAAATGTCAATTTTGAAAGTTGAAGGATTGCTTATGTCTTTTTTTGTTTTTGTCTTTTTGTCGGTGGCATATGATATCGACGTTTAGATTTTAGTATATACTACTTATTTTAGCATTTAAAACAAGTTATTGTATAGTTTATAGTTATAACTTATAAGGGAATAATCATGTTACACATTATACAAAAAAAATGGAGGAAGTTATGAAAATATGTAAAATGATTTGCATTTTAAACAAGTTTTATTTATTTATAGTTATAATTATAATGGAATAGTCATGTTACACATTATACACATTGTATAAGCTTTGGATATGTGGCCATGTGGGGGGAACCTTTTATTCGTGGGAAGTGGGAACTCATACACACTTTAGAAGTTTAGATATATAGAGTAGGAAAGCCTTTTATTTGTAGGACTAGTGGTAGCAAACTATTTTTAAGAAAAGTAATCTAGGGTTATGTTTTCTTAAATAGAATTATATTCACTACATATTATAAAAGGTTTTGGTTAGTGGCACACACAAAGGGTTGTTCATGAGCCGAACCGAGCCGAGCCAGGTCAAGCTCGTGCTCGGCTTGGTTATAAACCGAGCCGGCTCGGCTCGGCTCAGATTTGAAACCGAGCTGAAGATCAAAGCTCGAGCTCGGCTTGGTTTCAAACCGAGCCGACTCGGCTCGGCTTGGTTTGGCTCGAATTTAAAAAGAAAAAAGAAAAATGGCTTTCAAAATTCAACAGTCTAAAATATTATTCAATAGTTAAAAATAACACATTTAAAATAAGTTCAACGTAATACATTACATGCTAAAATTAAGTTCAAGTAAATACAAAATAAGTCTCAAATTTCAACGTAATACAGTATAAATTCATCAACATACGAATTAACTTGAGTACTTGGATCAAAAGCAGTATTGAGTTTATTTAAATAACTTGATTAGTTGTAACTTCAATCTTAAGCACAGAATCTCCATGCTATTATTACCAAATATTAAAGATGTAACATGTTCCCCATTTTTTTTAACATTTTTACAGTATATTATATGGATATAAAAAATATATGTTAAAATTTAGAATTATTCGAGCCAAACCAAGCCAGCTCGGCTCGTTACGAACCGAACCGAGCCGAGCTAGGCTCACTTTCTAACCGATCCGAGCCGGCTCGGCTCAGTTTCAAACCGAGCCAAATCAAGCGAGCTTTTTTCGAGCTAAATCCGAGCGAGCTCCGAGCCACGAGCTTTTTGGACAGCCCTACACACAAACCTCTAATATTAACACATGTGTATTATCTTATACGCCATGTCTAACACTATATATATCGTATAGGTCTAATGATTGGGTGTCAGGGGATATTTACGTGTCAGTGTTGTCTGATGTACCCCTATATACCATGTATAGTGCTATACGTGGCGTACAGATGGACAAATATCTTTTCAGGTCGGGATGCCAAGTCTTGGGTGAAATCCTGATGCTATATGTGGCGTATAGCATTATATGCCACTATACCCCATGTATAGGTCTGTGCAAAGGCTGCAACTGTGAAACATACAAAAAATATCAACCGTAGGCCTGTGTAATGATCGTGACATAGGATCCGCAGTAAAATTGCCCACGCAACTGTCGTCGGTAACACCCCGCAAAAACTCTTCTAAACAACGGTGAATGGTGCACGACCTGCATGTGAATAAACAAAAAAGTAAAACAAGTCTGGATGCGTTACCCACTCGATGATCCTGCCACACGGAGCGATCGACTTGGCAATGCAACAATGCAAGTATCGACAGAGAGGGTCCCGCATTGACGAGACCTTTGCTTTTTGGTCGAGCGGCTCGTTACCAATCGCCGGCCACTAGGCAACCAACTCATCCATTGGGATGGTCGTAACCACCCGAATGTAAAGCGGTGTAACAGTCATTAGTTGATGGAACTAACCACAGGCCACAACAAACCGCGTTAGCGACATCGGATGTCGCTCACCAAAAAGATGAAACTCACCCTCCGGCGGCAGCGAGTGCTCTGAGTCCTCCATGTCCAAGTCCTCTCCGGGATCACGTGGAACATACCTAAAGGTAGAGAGAAACTCCACATTACCTCTTGATGTGTCGGTTGTGGAGCGAGGTCAAGCACTCAATCCCACGGTGTATCATGCCTGACAATCGCACGTGCCCTCTCCTTTCCCCTTATCTCTGCCTATACATCCCAGTCAATCGTTGACATCCGGTCAATCTTCATCGACACTACCTCATGCACCGCTTAAACTTGGCAGAACCCGGTAGAAACTGTATAAACTGAGAGTTATCCATATTCACCGCCACATCGCCCCCTCGTCACCCGAACTGGCCGGCATATATGCGAAACGATAAACATGTAAACAAAATAATTATAATAAACATTATTTATTTTTATTAATTTAAAAAGTTTAAAGAAATAAATAAATATTTTTTTAAAATTTAACAACCCCAACCACCACAATCGTCATCCAACCCCCCCCCCCCCCCAACCCACCACCACCACAACAACAACAACTATCACCGTCATCCATGTACATTGCAACTTTAGAGTGTTTTGAAGAGGTAACAAAGTTATACGGAGATTTCACTCAAGTAAAAGGTGCACACGTAGAATTAGAAGTAGGTTTTATGAATTTCCGAGTGTTGATCATTTATTTATTTATGTGTTTTTTGAAAAAGCGGCATATTTCTTTTATTGTACACACATTTGTCACTTTATATTAGATTTGTTTATCCCAGATAAGCTTCCGGGGATAAACTAGTAAGTAATAATCTAATACCATTGTCCAAACCAAACATAAAAACCTTAAATAAGCAATCCCCAACAGGCCAACACCCCATGGCCCATGTAGCTTCAATCCGGACCTGAGAAACAGTTCAGTCCTTTGCAGAACTTAGATTTACAGCCCATTTATATCATATCAATGGCCCAATAGCCGTTTGGACTTAGAGGTTTCCTGCTAGATACACATGAACCGTGATAATAAAACAACCATTATATATATCATAACAAGTCAACTTCCTGAAAGAACCTTATTCAGTATTCACTACTATGTATGCTTATTTACATATGATGAAACAAAGTTCTAAGCATACTTTCTTATAGTTACCTTATCCATGTAAAATAATATTATACTAAAAATTTGAGGAATAATAATATGTTTAAAATGTTTGAATCTATAAATTTTATAAAACTATTTTTTCCTGTGATCGTTTTTTTACAGAAAGAACTCGTTAACAGCGCGGCTCAATGGCATGTGCGGGAGGTGTGACCGCACATGGCTCATCATCTCAGAGACCAAAATTTTATTTTATTTTTACATATTAAATATATATAATTAATTTTTAACAAAAATATCTAAAGTTTAAAATTCAATAACTTGTGGAAACCCATTAACCTTTAAAAAAACTACTGAATTGAACAAACTCAGTAATCTTTTTAGTTTTGTTTAACATCACACTGGGCACCCGGGTTCTTAGGGATGAAACTGCTAGTTAACAGTAAACTTACGAAACTACATCAATACCATGCTCAACAATAAGTCAGTTAAACTCATAATGTCTTTCAAACCCGTTTCGCGCTTTTTAATACAATGTGCCGTATTTGTGAAGGTAGGCTTTAACGTTGACACCATCTAACCTGATTACCTTCTCTACAGTGATGTTTTACTTGTATATTTGCATTTAATAAATATATTAATTTTGTTGACCCAGGTATTAATATTGCAGTATCTTTTCTAGATTTTGTTTATAGCAACAACAATTAGTCAATTTCATCTTCAATATCTTTAGGCCCACATTATGCATGATTTCATAGCTTTTTAACTTTGCTTTTGCTTCTCCAACATTATTGCTATCATCTCCATACTATTCCAAAAAGGATATTATAAAATTTCTTTTATTATCTCATGTCAATTTCCTTTCACCTATCCTCATCAATTAGGAATCTTGATTTACCTTTGTATCAGTGTACTGTAAGGGGCTGTTTGGTTGATTAAGTGCTAAATCGTCAAGAGGTCTGAATGATTTAAAGGTCTGAATGGTTAAGTGCTGAATCATTAAGCTGGACATCTTAATGGTTAGTTTTATTGTCACACATTGGTATGAGAGCCTCATTATGGTTCAGCCTAGTTCAATGTTTAATGATTCAGTGCTTAATTGTTCAGCAATATCCCAAGTCTTAATGGTTCAGCCTTAACCATTCCATTCAGAAGCTGAAACAAACCGCTGAATGCTGAATCATTCAGCACTTAATGGTTCAGAGCCTTACTAAGAGGCTTACCAAACAACCCCTAAGTTTGTAACATCTTACCCTCTAGAACCAATTAATATTATCTGATTTAAACTCATAGCAATATTCTAAATCTTTTAACAAAATAATTCAAGAGGTCCTATACATTATAACATACTATGGTCTACTTTAATTTCTTTTACATGTTTTCGTTATAGCCATTTTTTTGTACTTGACACGTTAAGAGTTGATGGTTTCGTCACCTTATTATAGATTAAACATCCCTACCGAACGAATTATGATCATCAAGTTTGGGATGTTACAATAGCGTATGTATCCTTAACCGTTATCTTGACTATATCATACGATAGTGGCATAAAAAAATAGTGACGATACGTTATAATCGGGTCATATTCACATGTCATCGTTCATAAAATTGCTTTTGTGTGATATGAGGTTTGGTTGGTTTGTAAATTGTTGATTGGGTGACAAGTCCTTATATTCATTCAATACCACTCTTTTGAGATAAATAAGGATCGGGTCCTATGAATTAGCAACAAAATCTATTGGTGCTAAAAATACATCAGAAAAGAGTGTTATTCTGAATCTTGAAATAAGATAATAAAGATCCGTCTTAGATTGGTTGAAAGATAACACAAATGTGGACATAATTTAAGGGGTGAGCATAAAAATTAACTAATTAAAAATGAGCCACATTCGGAAAAAAAAAAAAAAAAAAAAAACATAATAACGAAACTTTTTTTACACTTTGATACCTCATCTTAAACATTTTTACACTTTGATAATGTATAAGACAAGGGTTTAAGGTATCCAAAAGTTAAGAACTTTATTTTCATTAACCATCCTAAATGAGGGTAAAATAGTCACTTAAACATTTTTACACTTTGAAACCTCATCTTAGTTACATTTTAATCCCTTAAACTTTACTCAACCTTTTGTTATTTAAATTGTAGTTAAACTTCTTTTCCTTATTTTAAGCAAATTATTCCATATGATTTATAAATTTTCATATTCATATATTTTTAGCTTTTATATCTAGACCTGTAAACGAACCAAACGAACACGGTGTTCGTGTTTGTTAATTTAATTTTAACAGGACACGAACACATAATCGAACACGTTTTTGTGTTCGTTCATAAGAATTTTTTCATGTTCGTGTTCGTTTATGTTCGTTTGTTTAAACTCTAAACGAACAATTCAAGAACGAACATAAATGGACGTTCATGAACATAATAAATGTGAATGATTTTGTATTACTAAAAACCCAATTACTAAATTGGTATATATTTATACAAGGAGCTAAAGCCCAATTTATATTTATATTTATGTAAATATAACTATTTATGTAATTAATTAACTTAAACGAACATAAATAATCAAACATAAACGGACGTTCACGAACATAAATGAGTGAACACAACGTTTGTTCATGTTCGTTCATTTAACTAAACGAACTTCCGCTGAACAAGTTTACGAACAGGTCATTAATGTTAAGTTCGTTTACAGGCCTATTTATACCTCTATATCTTGTATTTATACCTCCATTTCATATACTTCTAGGAAAAAAAATTTAGCCAAAGTTTGGTTATAGTTTTTCAACAAAACTTACTAAACCGGACTAAAAACCGATAATCTAACCATACTAACTGAACAAAAGAACCGATTGTTTAATAAGATTGATAAACTGATGACTTTGATTTTAGTTTCGGTTGAGGCTAATAATCGAACCGAACATACCCGTAGAAGTGTTTGTGTTCCCGCTGCATCGCGCGGACACCCTACTAGTCTTTCATGGTTTATACTTCCATAAAACCAAATTAACCAAGCAAACTGTCAAACAACCAACCGGATATTGATTTTTTTTTAATTCTAACAACCAAGAAAGAACTTTTGACAAACTCCAAACTTAAATAAATTCGTTGAAATCCTTTATTATTACTAAAATTTAAATTTAAATTTAAAATTTGTATTATAACCGAAACTTTCAGTTATGAGGTAAATGGTGCACGTACAACACTATTTGGGTGACAAAAGGTTAGATACTTGTAAAGTTAGGAGTCTTTTAAGTCATTATTGTTCCTTATTTTGTCTTTGCTCCTATGCTCCCAAGTAGGAGAGTAAGGTCCCCCTCTCAATTAAGTTGTTAAGACTTTGCGTGATTAAATTGTCCACCGTTATTCGTTGAACAAAAGTCTACCGTTTGTTGGTCGTCGCTCCCCTTTATGCATACTATCGTATGTGTAGCCTACAAAGGTCAGAATGGACCGCTTTGAACGCGTTGGTTTGGGCCAAAACCTGATGACTCGGATCGATTGACTTGCAAAACTCACATATTGTTTTCATAACTTTATCAAGCCTTAACATAACTAAGAAAAACAAACACAAAATTGTATAATAAAGTTCGTAAAAAAATTGTTGTTAGATAAAAGGAAAATTGCCACTGATCTGTGGCCCAGTTGGTCACATAGTGAGGTGAGGGGGTTTACTCCATTTGGAGGTTTCTGCCCGGGAGAGGTGTCCGATTCGAATCCCGTTGGGGGGCGAGTTATGGCACCAGTTCATTCCTGGCTTCAATGCCAACCACGGGACTCCAACCCGGGCCGATGGGAGATGATAGTGGTCAGCGGACCACTGCACTATGCCGATCCAAAAAAAAAGATAAAAGGAAAATTATTAATTTAGAGTGATTATTGTGAAGAAGAAACTTGGGTAAATCAATGAGGTTATAAATCCCCCACTTGTGGCTCAATGGTTGTCAGCTCAAATCTCCTTTGGGAGATTTTGAGTTCGATTCCCATAAGCTCCATTTGGGGGTATTGCCAAGTGATGGTCGAAACTAGCCTGCTTGCAGGTGCCAGGTTCGATTCTGATGGCCCCCCGGTTTTTCTACTACCGTGCATTTACTCCAGAGAGGTTTGCCTCTTGTGGAGGGTGCAACATCTGTCAAGTGGCAGGTGGCGGGAAATTTTCCGGGTGGAAGCCTTAGTGCCCCTTATGCGCAGCCTCGACTCGCTTGTGGGCCGGCCACTCTCGCGTCAGCATGGACCCGGTTAAGACAACATAGTCTGACCATTGTAGAGTGGCTAGGGGACTCCCCTTATGGGGGGGTTGCGATGATCTCTGCCGCAACATAGAAAATTCGCCTTCCAAAAAAAAAAAATGAGGTTATAAATGTAGTTCAATAAATTGCATGTGATAGGTTGGTGATAAAGGTGGGGCTCATGATGCCCGACAAATATCCAGCCATTGATACCTTCTTACGTAAATTGTTCTCTCCACATAAACAACTCCCAAACGCCAAAACCAAACCTGCTAATGTGACTTGTACATCATGCATTAGAATTTGTACATTTTTCTTGACCCTATCATTTCAAGTTTTAGCTCTCTTTTAAATAGAACCAAATGTCCAAATGCATGTTATTTAATTTATTTCAAAGACCCATATTGTTTGAAACTAGTATACAATTGGGTGAGGTCCCTGTTGCAGAGATTATAAGCAACCAATCCTAATAAAAAAGGAAATATGACCCAAATAAATAGCATTTAAGGTGGTTGGTTTGGACATTTGATGACTTGTATGATTCTTTTGAGCTTACTTTCTTTACCATTTTTAACTTTTTTGAATCAACATTAACTTTTGCTTAAAGTTAAAGTTATTTTTTATATTGTGCTAAGAGTATGAAAATATACTATGTTGCTCGAGTATCATACATATATATATTCCACAATTTTACCGATGCATTCCTACCGTTGAACACTTTATCATTTCGTTTATGCCATATACACAATATCGTTTGTAGGAAGATTGCATGAATTACCTTCTTCCTGTTCACCGTATAGTTTAACCCATCCACACTTGTAATAGGTTGTCAATGGAGTCAAAGCTGTCTCAAGTTGGAATCCTAATTACTTGAGCGTGTTTAACTAAACTATTTTAGCAAATTTGACCCCCCCTCCCCCTCCCCCGAACCTGGGGTCCTATTAACATGTTATCAACTCATTAAGCGGTCAATCTAGTAGTATTGATAATTTATCATTACAATGGCAAGTAAAATAAAAATTATTTAAAAGGGCCTTTCGTTTTGAGCCCCAAAAAAGGTTGGGCCGACTTTTAATGGTAAAGTGTCTTGCAAGAGGTCTGAGCTTCTCATGCCCGCCTAGTTATTGAGTGCGGTCTTAGAACTTTTCTAATAAAGGCACACTTCTCCAATGACTTTGATCTTAGTTTAAAAAAACTAATTTATTATAGAAGCAAATATTTATCTTATCTATAAAGTCTATCGTTATATAATCGGTTTGATTACGTTGGAAATACGAAAAAATGGAGGTGATCACAGCAACTTGTCGAGTATGTGTCGAAAGACATTGAACATCCATTATGAACAAAGAAGGGAGTTGGTGGATATGGATGCAAGGACAACTTTGATGATGGATGGTTGTTGAATTAAGGTGAAAAAAAAAAGGTTGTTAAAACTTGTATAGTAAGGTATCATTAAAGATGGTTAATTAGTATGTACTTTAACCTACTCAATAGCCATTATGTAATTACTTTTTGCAAACCAATTCATCACCTAGCTTTCCACCTTTGAAAGTGTTGAAGGTCGTACTTAATATTAATACTAGTAAATTACCCCGCGCGTTGCGGCAGTTTTTAGATGTAACTAAGTACGTAAAGGTAACCCAAGTTAAAAAATATTTTTTTACCAAAATGTCATTTTATAATTAAAAGTATTTGATACATAAACAGGATATTAAGTTTTCTTTTAGTTAGTTGTAATATAGAGAGAGAATGAGATAGAATTATTGGCAACAAGAAGGAGATAGAATTATTGGCAACAAATACATATGTTATATGAGCTTAGACATCATGCTTTAGAGAGTTATACAATTCAACAAAGCAAAAAAAGACAAAAATGTCCAATTACTACACTGTTTATAAGCTCCAACAACAGTTGTTATTATATGTAATTCTTATAATAAAATTGGATTTAAAAGTTGTTTATGTTCCAATCCAGCCCACATTTTGCCACCTTTACTAATGGAAGATACGGTTTAAAACAAAAGAAGTATTTTAATAACTCACTTTTTCATATGGACCTGAAACAAGTCTTTCTCAATGATGTCCAACAGTGCCTACAAAGATTATCAAAATTGCAACATACATTAAAACATGGATAATAAACTAATAAAAGATGTCACACCACAAGATATAAGCATACCTTATTTTGTGCTTGTTTGGAACTCTGTGCCCAATGCTAAAGCCTAATAGAACCATCATAAACATTGTTTGTTCTTATTAAATAGATGTGTAGAATGATTCAATGAAAAGCTTGTGTTTTATTGAAATTGAATTGGGGTTTATTTAGTTGTTATGAATAGGGGTTACATGTTGAAATGGATATGAAGTGTGCATTACACACAAATACAATGAGCGTTATAGGTTGTACACAAGGGGCATAAAGGGAACAAAACGACCAAAGACTGGAAATTTGTGAAGGGACTCTTCAACTCTCATCTTAAAAATTTGTGTAAAATTACATTCTTACCCACATTTCCTCCTTAATAAGGTAATAGAGATATACGGACTACTAATTAAAATGTGTATAATCTACGTGAATGTCAAAATATATTGGGCTGGGTATAGTTAAACCGTTACCCGACAACATCTGGTATTTCGGTAATTATGAACCACTAGTAGGTTGGCCCGCACGATGCAGTGGGTGTTATCGAGGTTCTTTAACGTTCTATTCCAGAGTTTCATTTAAGGGGGGATGAGAAAAGAATCCCTCCTTATCTTCCTCCTCTTCCTTTCTCTCGTAATCCTTCCAAATTGGAAAGACAATATTTATGCCTAAACCCCCCCCCCCCCCCACTATTTTCCCTCCTCTTCCATTCCTTTCTCTCTATACAAAAACTCTGGAACACACTTTTTCCTGCATTCCTAGCTTGCAATTTCTTTCTCTTCCCTTGCTAAATGAAACTCTGTAACATAGCGTATGAGAGCACAATCTAATCCAACATGTTGATCATGAGAATGAGTTGTTGATGAATCTTTAACACTTTTTGAAATGCGTATTTTCTGTTGTAAGCATCTTCACCTGTTCCGGGTGTGAGAATTCAACAGTCGTGTCACAGTCATCGTCTACTACTGGGCGATGTTGTTTCCAAGGTTTCCCGTCCATCCACATATATATATATATATATATATATTTATATATATATATGTGCAGTCTACTACACTGTTATGGAACTCAAATCTTACTCGGCATGTCTAAACAGAAAAAAAAGATCATGTTTAAATTTTTTTAACAAAATAGTAAAATACCCATTCTACAAATTATGGACTAAGACATAGTCGGCTCCCATGTCATAAGATCGACTTATTTTGATCCATCGTATAATTTGAATATACCTAAATCAACCCATTTCTTGAAGAATGGGTCATGATTTCCAGTGTCCATTATATTAACCAACCCGATTGCATCTCGAGTCTCCTTTTCTTTTTATTAATTACATACCAAGTTAAGAACTCATTTTGATGAAGGTAGGAAGAGAGTTGTCACAAACCAATCTTAAGTACAACCAAGCCTTGCATATGTGCTCTACAAGATAATTAAAATCGCATGGTCACATGGGCTGTATATGCACAACAAAGTCGTAGGTTCATGTTGCATGAAGTACGAACAAGTGCATGTTTAGGAAACCTACCCGTTAACAAATTTTTAAATACTACATGTTTCAAGTACAAAATAATTAATAATAAAAAAAAATCAATGGATCAGGCTATATTTGATGTGAGATATTAAGCACATGCCACTGGAGGTAGTTTGTAGAAAAGAATTATACATTCATAGAGACAAATGCACATATGCATGTCGAATAACATGTTATTCTTATATATAAAACAATAATTATAAATTGATAAATTGATAATACTAATCCAAATAGCATCTCTTATAATAAGCATGAAATGACTCTTTATTTCGCTTCACATAACTTACGTTCCGCTTCTTTGAGCCTTTTTTTCTTACATATAGAATGAACCTTCAACTAACGCATACATACAAACGCAATACTAAAATCTTGTAAGTATATAATATGGATGGAGTTTTCTATTGATCAAACTAAATGCAAAATTGATGGTGGAATCTTATTTAATGATCAGAGAAGATGAAAGGAGCAGGGTTCTAATGGAATGATATTTTAGTTGTTAACTAAAAAGGAAACACAAAATTACACTAATAACCTTGTAAGCATCTTAATTTACACCTAAGGGATTAATTTACCCATCTCAAATAAGCTTTATTAATTTGTATATGTAGTTATTGAATTTGTACTCATAAGAAAATTGCAACCTTATACATGCTTGGTACTTAATAAGACAGTATAGAAGTATATATATTTTTCTATAAAAAAAGTAGGATGATGTATGCTAAAAAAATAAAAATAATCTTTTGAATTAACACAACCAGTCAGTTGGAGGTCACCCAAAATATACAATCGGTCATAGTTTGTTACCATGAAAGATGAAACTTGCTATAACTTATCCAGTCAACAAGGCGAAAACCGATCGCTCAAGATTTTTTTATCGGCGTCACCGGGGGCAACAAAACTTATACAGGGAGTGATCGAGATTTTAACGTATAAATAACAATAAAAAAATCTTGATAGGTTGGCCCCATAATTTTTTCATGGTCTGCTCTTGACCATGTGTATCACCAACAATAACCATTTTGAAGTGGTAATAGATTATTTTTACACCCGTTTTAACCACCTGATTGATAACATTTCTACCAAATTTACCAGTATTATTTTTTATTAATCATATTAAAAAATATGTATATAATACAAATGAGTTGAATTTATACAAATAAAGAGTGATGGAGGCATTTATAATATTTTGGTTGCGTGGTTGGAGTTTTGTTTGTAGAGTATGCGTGTTTGACCTGAAAAGACGAGGTCGTATTTGGTGTATATATATTTGGGGCCCATCGTACGGGACCCTCCACGTGATTAAAATACCTCAACATCGTTTCTTCACATTTTCTTTTTCTTGTATTTTAGATGGTTCAAGTATTTTTTTTAATCGTATTATGGATAGAAACAATGCATTTTGTCGTTAACTTTTTTTCATTATATTTAGGTAAATTAAAATTAAAACTGTTTAATAAATTAATTTGTTTTTTCATTATGTAAGCAGATAAGCTCACATCAACCTAAACTTGTATATTGTATTTACCAAAAAAAATATAATAAAAATCTCAAGTTATCTATTTCAATGGAGATTATATTGGTGTCATAGTTTTAGCGTATGTTAAACGAAACAGTTAAATAATTTAACTATAGAAAGCAATATATTGCCCTATCAATTCTTATATTTGTGATGCAAAAATCACTATGGAAAAAAATAATAGTATGATTGATGTATTATTATCAACCATATATAATGGAATCAGTAAACCTTAAATTTTAAGCTTCGATTATATTTAATACTATTGTTTTTGACTAGGTAAATCTCATTACGTGTAGAATATTTTGAGACAATAAAATTACCTAATATTGTGAGTGTAAATTAACCACTCGTGTTCAATAACCGGGACTTGCAAGCCTAGCCAAATTTAGCATAAAAAGCTCTGGTCCGGACTTATTTATTAAAAAACACTAGTACACAAAAGACCAAAAGATGCGGTGATTTAAGCTAAAAGATGTGGTTTTAGACCCGCATCTTATAGCCAAGCATCAAAAGGCAACATTCAAAAGATGCGGGTTTAAGGAAACCGCACCTTTAGACCAAGCAACCGCATCTCTTATCTTTTAATTTTAACCTCATCTTTTGAGAAAAGAACCGCATCTCTTGTCTTTAATTTTAGCAACGAAAATGTTTAAAGATGCGGGTATCAACTACTTTAGGTATTTTAAGCCAAAAAATAATTTCTTTTATTTTTTTCAATTTCCAGGAAATTTTATTAAAATTTCCCAATATATACAAATATATATACCAAAAAATGAAAATCATATACAAAATCAAATTAAAACCAATATGAATAAGCCAAATATATGAGTTACAAAAGTTTCAAGGTAACAAAAATACATATATGTTTAAGGATGAAAGTCATATACAATAACTATCCGAACCGACATCTTCATACTTTCAACCTAAACCAACGTCTTCAATTAATACTTGCAAGCGGAATTGTAGAAATTGCCTGAAAAAACATAATGTTACATTAATAAAAATGTAGATTAAAAAATATACACAAGTGCCTATATGTTTAAAAATGCAATCTTTATATTCGGATGTTAAAATATTATCATACATGCATACACATAAATCACAAGAATGCTACAATCGACCAATACACATACCGAATCATAAATAACAAACCATACAAAAAGAAACTATCATAACTAGGCAAATAGCAGTCATTTAATGCCAAGGATACACATGTCTTATGTGATGAGCAAACATAATAAGTTAAAAATGTATTGGTTCGGTTGACCCATATACACAAAAAAAAAAAAAAACAAAAACACACATAATTATACATATTTAGTTGACCCGTTAGATATAAATGAACATTAAATGGTAGAATTTAAGCTAACCTTATGACGTCTTTACAAAGTTCATGACCGGCTACCAAACACCTTCTTAATCCAAAGCGTCATTAATTCTACGACCATAAAATCGATTTCCTCATGCGATGTAATGTCTTCCGTATTCCATACCTGAAAACAAACAAAGTATCTAAATGTATACAATTTTTTTTTAATGGCAAAAAAAAACGCCAATATTATTACCACCAAAAACGCTAGCAACATCCGCCAAGCCAAAAACAAAAACCCACCACCAGACAATGTACAAACAAGATATCAACTACGGATTACCAACCAAGCCTATGAAGATGAAATCCGCGCCAAACTTCCCATATTAAACTTGAATGTCTTGACCTCGCTTTAACCCACAAAAATGACATCATTTTGATCTCAGCCACTGTATGATGCAACGAGCAAGCCTTCCTTTCGAACACGGCTTCATTTCTTGCTCTCCATATTGTCCACAAAGCGGTAAGGCAGACCGCATGTATTGTCGTCTTCTTTTTCTCCGAGCCACCAACAAACTTATACAGATCCAAGAGGTCTCTAATACGAAAAGCATATATCGAATGAACAATATTATAATATAAAAAATTAAAAATACAAGATATACAATACACAAAAGTTATTCCTTAACTTATTTCCCTTTTGCATTACAAATGCTAAGAACTGTTCTATACAATAAGGTACCAGAACAAGAATAGGAACCTAGTAAAGTAATAAAAAGTATGTAGCAGATTATTCAAACCATAAACCAGCAAATCCTTCTTCCAGTTTCCTAATTAAGTCTTGATGTCTTCGTTGTTATTCATGAACTTGCCTTTGTCAAGACACTGTTACCAACCTGTAAGTCAATCACATATAAACTTAAATCAAAAGATAAAAAGCCTAAAAGTAACTCAATCTACAAGCAAAATAAATCGAACCTTGACTTTTGAAAGAAAAATAAAAGAAGACAAAACAGACCAGGGACATGTATAAAAGCATTCTCTGCTTACTTTGTATCTATTTTTTGCATTACCTTCTACAACCCATCCAGTAAGCTTGCATCAAAATTAAGGGCCCTTGATTGATAAATATAAGCAAATTAACAAGTAGAATTTTCAGAAATTTAGGAAAATTATCACATGCTCAAATGATACATATGAACCACAATTTAGACGGAAATCAAATGATAATATTAGTGGATTTAAACAAAAGTTACCTTCAATGAACTCCGGTTTTTAGTTGGTTACTTCAGCGAACATCGATTAACGAACGCAATCGAAGATGCTAGGCACATCTAGGAACAATATTGAAGGCTATGGTGGAGATGGTTTGTTGTTAGTTTCTTGCTTTCTCTTTGTAATCTTCACATTTGGGGAGAACATTTAGGAGGTAATAGGGGCGGGAAATTGGAAACCTTTTGGGTGGGAGGGAATAAAAGTTGATCTGAAAATTTGAAAAGATGAAATTGGATACGGAGGGAACTAAACTAATTTTGGAAAACTAAATCCAAAATGGTACTCCCTCCATCTTAATTTAAATGTCATTATTTCTTTTTTTGTTTGTCCCAAATTAAATGTCTATTTTCATAAATGGAAATGTAATTTCCAGTTTTGCCCATAAAAGACAAAACACAATCACCATTTTTGAGGATATTATTGTCATTTTACCACATACAAACAAAAGATTTCTTAAAATGTGTGTTTTTAGAAATAGGACATTTAAATTGGGACGGAGGGAGTAGCATTTATGAAAATAAACTTTAAACGTATACAATTTAAAACTTTAGAAAGATTAAGAGAGTGTTTGGGATTTAGTTTGGAAATGCAAAAGTGGTTTTGTGAGAATTGGTTATTGGTTTATGACTTTTTGAAAATGAATTGTAGACCATCCGGAGTGGGGGGGAGAGGAAAGATGGGGATAAAGCGCCATGTGGCACTTGTGAGACCCATGAATGAAGGGTGAAAATTATGGGAAGTGGAAGGGGTGAAGGGAATAATATTATATTATTTAAATTGTGTTAAAGTTAAAAAAAAAACAATCAAAAAAAGCTCCACCAATTAGAAAAGGCCACGTGGCCAAAAGCATCGCCCCACGTCGGTGGAATTCTCCCCCCCCCCTACGCCGACCAGTGGTAGTGTTCCCCCTCTTCCCGCCCCACTCCGGACGGTCTTAAAAAGAGTGTTTGGATTAGCTTTTGGGATGAGAAACGTCAAAAAGTCAATAAATTGTTTTTTTAAGTGTTTCGCGTAACTTATTGTGAATATTGGTTGTATGGGTGGTACATTTGTAATTGTTTTAGGTTATGTGTTACCCAAAGCTTTCTGCATGTAACTGTAAAGTGCATCCGTCTATTTCATATGTAAAATTCATATGTCATATTAGATTTCTCAACCCCAGGACGCTCCTGGGTATAATCTAATTAACTATAAATTATAATAATATATTTTAATGCAAATAAGAAAAAATTAAAAAAATACTTACATAAATAACAACATTGTATATTCTTATTCTTACTAACATATATAATAATTACTTAATTTGTAAAAGAAAGAATAAACATATAAGAAAAACTTTTTTTTTTGTAATGAAGGGATGAATAACTAGTTGATTTCTTAAAACTTGTCAAGTTACATCAAAATAGAAGATAGACGGGCAATAAACTGCGTCGCCACCTCTTTTTGAATTGTGAACCCTAATCTACCAGATACAAACCCTACCCCTGGAGATGAACTATTGCTAACCCGTTGGACCATGGTCAAGAAGCGAATAGCTTCTGTTGTTAGAGAGCCAAAGTATCAAAGGCCAAGGGGACAAAGACATGTTGGAAATTTCAGTGGGAAGTAACTAATGGGTATACCATTACCCGATAGCTGTGAAGTCCAGTCGTAATTACTCTTGGAAAGTCTGTGCTGCTCCCAGGACTGTTTGTTGGTTATGAAGTTGCGCATCTTGTGAGGATGAGTAATTGGCCTCATCGGTAGAACCGGAGATGAGCGACAAAACTAATTGTTTACCCTTATTTTTGTTGTTGTTGTGTTGGCTGCGAGACTGGCGGAACAATTTTTCTGACAATACAAAGATTTTTGCCACCTTGATTACTTCTTTCCAAGATTTTGGGACATCGTCTTTTCCAGTTAGGCATGTAACCGGGTTATGACTGCTGGTGCCGACCACAACCGCGTTTTCAGCCATTGAGTTTAGCTAAAAGATGGAAAAAGTTGTTCTAGCCGAATGGGATGGCGTCAATGAAGAAACACTGGTCTAACCTCTGATTAGGGATAGTTAAACTAATGAATCTACAGGGTTTATCCTTCGCTAAACGCATAGGGTCATGAGGTGAATATGACTTGAAAAGAAAGAAACGAGTAAGTAGGTGACTTCTAAGAATTGCTTCTTGCTTCTCCGCCTGGCGCGATTTTATTGGAAGTGGCTCTACTGCTAACACGTGGCATTGCAGGGATGACCACACGTTTGCGACCCTTGATTGGTTGGCTGTCCTTTTACCATTGTACAATTGTCTCAATTGGCGTTGATCCTTAGTGGAGATCGATGATCCGCAGTTGCAGTCATGCGCAATGAAGCCTCCACGGTGCGCATAACATTAGTAGTGCGCAGTTATGTTCTTGTTCGTTGTTTCCTGGGGTATTTGGGATATCGGTTAGCCTAATCCACGCATTAATTTGGAACCATATCCCTTCAATTATATCTATGCATATATACAAATCAATCATACATACATATCATACATAAAAATATTCATAAATATATATAAATACACATATACACATGCAATTAATACATAGAAAACTCACTTGCGTTGAGAAAACCGTAGAAACCCTTCAAAAACACTAGGTTACACAACATAATTTTTTACAAAACAATAATTAGGGCATGTAATATACATGATTTCGAGCGTTTCGAGCCCAAAAAATGTAAAAAGCACCGAGTAAATATTTATAAAAATAAAAACAAAAAATTGTAACAGTATCAGTGTTTTTATAGGCAAAAAAATGTAACACTGGGCAAATATACTAACACAATTACATTTTTTGTATTTGTTTTTATTTCTTTTAAAAATATATATTTACTCGGCGTTTTTTTTTTTCATTTTTTTTGGCTCGCAACGCTCGAAATTAGATATATTACTTGGCCTATTTTTTTTTAAATATGGTGTGTAACCTAGTGTTTTTGAAGCGTTTTCAGGGTTTTCTTAACTCAAATGAGTTTTCAAATTATCATTTCCATACATAGATACACACACACACACGTATAAACATGCCTTATTATTATACACAAATATATTATAGAAAAATATAAAATATAGAGTAAGAGATGCGGTTACTGAAACCGCACCTTATAATTTTTTTAATAAGGTACAAGAGATGTATAAGATGCGGTTGTGGGAACCGCATCTCTTGGTCCTTTTTTGTAATGTATAAAATGCGGTTGTGGGTAGAACCGCATCTCTTGTTGCAATAACATGGGATTATGTGAAGAATCGCATCTTTTGGTATTACTTTTTTTAAAATTTGTCTATAAGATGCGGTTTAGATGGTGAACCACACCTTATAGTTTTTGCCATTCGCATCTTTTGATCTTTTGTGTACTAGTGAAAGTTTATTTATAAGTTCAGGTTCGTTTACGCTAAACATGATTGGAGTATTTAACGAGCCAATCTTGGGTATATCTCACGATGAACTTTGGCACTTCGCTTATGTATACCCATAACTATGATGTATAATTGTATATATAATAATAACCATGAAAATATGATATTTAAAGAGTAAGTGACGTGAAAAACTCCAAGAACCATACACCATTTTTAAATCTACAAGAAACTTTGGTCGGCAATTTTCGTAATAATTTATGAACACTCCACCTTTCACTTGTCGCTCTTTTGTTCATCTTTCTCAACTCTTATTTAAATCAATAAAATATATAATAATTCTTATTTAAATATGAATTAAATAATTACAGAAACAAAACATATCTCTAAATTAGTCGAAAAAGGTTTGGTGGTGTAACGCTTCTAATTGTCTCTAGAATTTCTTCTCATGGCGTTTTTTTAATTCCTATGGAAGGAATCTATGTAAGACTTTTAAGAATCTATGGCCCATTGATGGTTGCAATTGTCCAACATGTATACTTACCAATTAATCATCGGTTTCAAACTACAATATGTATTCATATTCGTTTTGAAATCTTCATAAACCCTTCGGAATCCAATAGGCCATTAATCCGACATGTTTTAATGTTTGTGATATTCTCTGTCTCTTTTTCTTTAACGGCAAACTACAGCAGTTTAAAAGTCTACACCACTTGTCTTCGATAAAAGTTTGTGATATTCTCTAATACGTAGAAACTGGGGATCAAAAGCATAGTTAAAATCTATGGGAACATGGGCGAGGGATAGTTGAGGCGTGGGTGCCTCGCCCTGCCGTTTTTGCTTCGTAGTGTAGTTTTACATATATGTTTTAAAAAATCTATACGTATTGGGTCCAGATTCCTTCGTTTTAAGAGTCTCGAGACTTTTGGCCACCCGAATTTTTTTTCAAGCTCCAGCACTGCGTAGGAACTTTTTTGTTTTTTTTAAAGATCTAAAGGAACTAATGATTTTAGAAGTAAGAAAACATAAATGTAGTTATCTTTTAACATGCTATACTTCTTAACCTCTTTGATTATGTTTTTAACGAGTTTCTCGAATTCTCTTTTATAAGTACAAAATCTAACCACCTTTTTCTAAGGAACTTTTTGTATGTTCAAAAGTACATCATGGGATAGGTTTTAAATCCTTAAAAGAAATTATAACAATCATAAATAAAAAGAATACCAAATTACTTTAAAAAATGTTTAAAAAAAATAAAACAGTTTTATATAAAATTAATAGACATGCTGTTACTTTTAATGACTTCAACATTATTATTACTATATCGATAGGTTTGGTACAAACTACAAAGTGTAGCACAATTAATCCAGAAATTAAGTTATTTGGTATAGTGATTTGACTTATGTGATGACATGATACATAATTACATATCTAGATATTATCGTGAAAATGGTCGTGAATTTTTTCTTACACTGTTTTTAACTATTGCAAATACTAGTTAAAAAATCAGAATCAATTATTTTGCAAGAAAGGCAAAATAAATAGATATTATATTATAACTGTAGAGGGTGTTTGGGATTGAGTTTGGAAATGCAAAAGTGCTTTTGGTCAAAAGTGCTTATTGGCTTATGACTTTTTGAAAAGGAGTTTTAAAAAATGTGTTTGGATTAGCTTTTGGGATAGGAAACGTCAAAAAGTCAATAGATTGTTATTTTTTAAATGTTTCGCTTAACTTATTGTGAATATTGGTTGTATGGGTGATAAATTTGTAATTTTTTTCTAAAAGTCAAAAGCCAAAAGCCAAAAGCCAGGATTTGTGACTTTTTGAAAACAACTTTTTAACCTATATCAAAAAGCCAAAACCAAAAGTGCTTTTGTGGTATTTTGTGGTAGACAAACAGCTTATTGACTTATTGGCTTTTTCAAAAAGCCAATAAGTCAATAAGCTGTTTTGTAACTCAATCCCAAACACCCTCTTAATTAAAACCTAAGTTCAATAATGTACATGTATGTACGTACACGGTACACAAACCATAAAAATATTTTGTTTTGACTTTAATTTATGTTTTGTACTACTAGAATTCCAAAGTTGTAATCTGTTAAATTTCATCTTAGACTTTAGAACCAACATAATGGAATTAGTTGAAACCGGTTTAGCCAAATTCAGTTAACATTTCCCAAATACAAATTTGACTAAGTCTTTCAAATTAAATTGAAAAATTTTCAAACTCGAACAAGAAAATTCGATAAACACCAAATTCGGTTAAAAGCTCGAATACAAATTTGACTAAGGGGCTGTTTGTTTCAGAAGTTCTTAATGAGACAGATGTTTGAATTGCTCAGACATGGTTCATTCAGGCTGTTTGTTTCAAGAGCAGATGCCTGAATCGTTAAGACGTTTGCCTCTGAATGGGTAAACATTATACTGAGTCTAAATGGTTTAGACCTCGTACTGATTCAACACTTAATAGTCAGACCTCTTACTGATTATCACTTACTCATTCAGAAGTTTCCAAACAGCTCTAAGTCTTTCAAATTAAGCTGAAAACTTTCACATGATATTTGGTCATTTTAATTTTCTAGCCATAAATAATAATAAAGAAACATTTAGACTTGAAAGGAGCACTCAAAATTGATGTTTAAACTCGCATCCAAATACCCCTACTCATAATCTCATTATTTTCTACATTTCAAATACACAGAGTGCAAAGATTTTTATTTTTGAAAGTTGCAATAGAGATGATTACCATTATCAAAGAGGCATAAAGAAGCTAATTTTCCATAGATAATTAAATCGCAAAATAATTTATAACTAAAAAAAAGATTATTAATTCATAACGACTACTTTTTCCTTACATTAACATCATCCAAATTACTACTATTCTCCTCATGTTCATCACAAGAACAAGCATCATCCGTGATGCCACTCGAACCCGAACCTGATGAAACCGGCATCAAGTTCAAATCGGTTCGCCTCTTCTTGCTCGCCGCCATGAAATCGTAGAAAATCGGCTTTGATTTCACTGGTTTACAATCACTAACAACCCCAATTGCCTCCTCCTCATCCTTCTTGTATACATTATTATTATTATTATTATTACTTCCTCTTTTCTTCAAGAAAATTCTGCAAATCACCCAATTCTCCATACCCTGATAACAAAATTGGATCTTTAGTCAATTGAGTTTGCTAATTTGAATCAAAATTGAATCTTTAGCCAAATGGGTTTGCAGATTTATATCAAAAGTGAATTTTTTTTTCTATTGGATGTTAGTCAAGATTACAATAAAGTGGCAGGTAAACAGGCAGAAAGCTGCGCTGCAACCAAATTTAAATCTTTAGCCAAATGGGTTATTGTGAATTTGAATCAAAATTGAATCTTTAGCCCAATGGGTTTGCAGATTTATATCAAAATTGAATTTTTTTTTTCTATTGGATGTTAGTCGAGATTACAATAAAGTGGCAGGTAAATAGGCAGAAAGCTGTGCCGCAACCAAATTTAAATCTTTAGCCAAATGGGTTATTGTGAATTTGAATCAAAATTGAATCTTTAGCCCAATGGGTTTACAAATTTGAATCAAAATTGAATCTTTAGTCATTTGGGTTTGAAAATTTGAATAAAAATTGAATCTTTAATCAAATGGGTCAACTAGTTTGAATAAAAATTGAATGAATTTGAAAGAAAGAAACCTGTGAGGGGTTGTTGAGTTGTGGGTTGCAAGACGGTACTCGTGCATGATCCAATCAGTTCGTGACCCGTTTGGCGGTTTTCCTTTGTAAAACACGAGGGTTTTCTTCATGCCAACAACTTGGTTGTTTTTTGAAGTAACGATTTGTTTATCTAACCCGGTTGCTTTCCAATACCCGGATAACGTTGCCCGGTTCGATCGGTTCCCATTCGGGTATTTCACTTCTTTTGTGCTGAAAAAGAACCTTTCTTGCCCACAATCACCTAAATCAACCACACACACAAATAAATAAATATATAAATAAATAAATAACAAGGATTTTTATAATCAATTGGACTCGAATAACTTGAATTCTAAACTGAATTTTGTAACAAATAATGTTTAATGAATCACGAACCGAACTGAAAATTTGAGTAATTTTTTTTATACAACACTTTTTTTTTACTTTTGATTTTTTTTTTGTTTGTATAACACCTGATTATTTTTTTAACTCCTTGATTTATTTTTTAAATAAAATACTTAATTTTTTTAAAAACTTTTGACTTATATTTTATACATAAAACACCTAATTTTAATTATCGATTTATTTTAACTACTTCTGGTAAATCCATTTATTAGAATATAAACCAAAATTCAAATAACTGAATAAATATTAAACAGCTTATAAAACGATATTTTGAGATAAGATAAAATTAAGAAAAGAAATAAAACGGAAAGAAAAAAGATTCTTGTCTCACTCTCACACACGAAACCAACTGTTACTTATTTATCAGGTATAGATTCGACCTCCAACACAACCAAATGTCCAAATCCGCCGGTATTAACCCGTTTTAAACCCGAACACCATTTTAACCCGTCCGACCCGACAAACTAAAAACATAACAAAAATGATATACCTGGTAACTCCCAAGGATCAACTTGCAAACATCAACTTCAGGGATGATGGAGGCAGGCAAAGGGAAAGAGTGCACCTTACGTTTCAAATATTGCACAACCAATTCTTCATCAGTTGGGTGAAATCTAAAGCCAGGAGGCAATCTAAGCACACCATTTTTGACCAAATTCAGCTTCTCCATATCCCAATATTATTATTATTATTCAACAACAAGTTCTTTGAATATATATGTTTCAAGACAGTTGAGTGAATATTATTATATCAACAACAAGTTCTTTAAAGGGACTGTTAAGGACTCATTGTTGAAAATAGTGAGGATATTATTATGATGGTATGCTATGCTATGTTAATGAATAATATTGTGAGGGAGTTGGAAGGAAAGGAAGGGTGGTTATATAGTAATATAGAGGGAGAAGAAGACTGGAATGAGGACGAAAACTGTGTTTGGCGTAAAATAAGATTCAATAGCATTCTCTCCTTTGACGGAAATGTTTTATTTTTAATTATATATTATTTTATTTGTTTATTGTTGTTTAAAAGTTATGATAGTTGTATAATTCATTTTGCTTTTGTGTGTTTTTAAAAAAGGTTGATGATTAGAGTTAATTTACTTTTTGTTTACTTGTAGTGATTGATTGACTGAGAATAATGGGAATCAGTATTTTTGTACATATACTGTAACGGGGTTGGAGTGTTACCCGATTTTTGCACGGGTATCTCACTAGCTCTAATGGTAATGCCGTTGTTAGTGGTAGGGGTAGTGAGAACGGGTATGAAAAACAGGTAACTAAAAAAATACAAATTAGTATTAATAAACATTAAATTAGAAAAATACACATTAATATTAATCACAATAAATTATTAAACTACAAAACACATAATTAGGCTAGAAAAAACATAATAACTTCAAAACATAATTAATCTAATTTGGACTGCAACATTTGTCATGTCGTAACATGGTCAAAACTATTGTGGTACCTAGACGTATACTATATTTGTCTGACCTCGATTGCCACATCAACGGCTAGATTACGATTCTCCTCCATGGTTGCTTTAAAGAGGTTGTTCCACCGGTCACACTTTAACATTAAGATCCGACCACTGTCGTGCACCAAACAGTCATATGACCGTTTATACCATGGGTTTTTTCCAAACTCAAATGAAACAATAAAACTATATTAAACCTAAACAAAATCTAAAAGGTAAATCAACTATTATTTTTAAATAAACTCTTTATTAAAAAACAAAAGATAAAAAAACATTTTAAGGTAGTTCTGGGTAGAATAGTGAATCAGTGGGGTGATGTGACAGTGTAAGATTTGTGGATATCAGGGTACTCACCCCCCCCTCCCCAGACCATCTATATTGGTTACGTCAGAAAGGGCAAAGAACTCAAATGTTTGAAGGGTTTGTGGTCATGTAGGTTGTGAAGAGGTTATTTATTTGTTACAATGGTGCCAACATTCACAAATGTGCATCTCTCTCCATTGTCACAACACACAAGCAGGCCATGCATCACTGCGCCCCTTCGACGCCCAAGGGGAGCAGTGTGCAACGCCTCTTTGGGCTGATTTAGAACCCCAAACGCCTATAATCTTTGTGACTACATATGGCCTAAAACTTCAAGGCACTCAGTATGATAAAATTTAATTTGAATTTACATAGATGGATTGTAGACTTAATTGCAAATGACATATACGTATTCAAACAGAAGAATTCGAATTTCTCACTCTTTCGTCACAGCCGCCGCGCCCATTGTTATCATTGCAATTGTCGAGCCTGCCACCACCTTCGTCGCGGCACACATGTTTTAACATCTTGAATAAGTTGCAACTCAAAGTAACTATTGTTTCGGTTTTATGCATCACAAATTCAATTCCTTTGATATGTTTTTCTCTAGCTTTTTTCTGTTTAGTTTAAATTCAGTTCCAAATGTGATTTCTTCAGATCTATTTTCATTTGTAAGTGTCAGTTTCTTCAAATTATTTATAACTAGAAACGAAAGATCTTGTACTTGATTTCAAAAGGAAATCCCAAACACCCATTATTTAGTTACATAATATTACTAAAAGTTGTAAAATATAATTGCAAAAGATGTTTACCGATAATTCATTGTCATACATTCGGGCGGGTGGCTGGTCGGGTTTTCCCTGGAATGATGGACCTAGAGGGCCGGATGCCCCGTGGATATCCTGTATTTGTCATAAAGGGATTCTCACAGGACTCCATAACGACTTTATTAGAATTTAAAAAATATATATGAAAGATGGATTCATTAAGAGGATTGCCTGAATTGTGTGATCGGTATCTACTTCTTTAACTAATATTCAAAATATAACTATAAAAAAATTATATTATACTTTTGTAATAAGATTAAATTTTTGTTATACGCAATAAATTGTAAGTTCTATATATTAAATTACAAAATAAGGATTTTTTTATTCGTTTCAATAACAAAATTTAATTACTTTACGTTGTGGTGGAGTGACATGGAAGTGAACTATAGGACTTGAGACTGAAAGGTCTCAGGTTCGATCCCTAATCCCCCTGGGTTTTACTGATTCTTCATTGTCGTGCATTCGGGCGGGTGGGGTCGGGTTTTTCCCTGGATTTGGTGACTAGGTGGGTTCTGTCTACCCAATGCTAGTTTGCGGCAGACATCTAAGACGTGTCTTCACCCAGGGGCATACGAGTGCTTTCACAATGGTTGATGCCCCAGATAGTCGAGATCAATTTATTTTTTTTTTGAGAGTAGTGTTTTCAGCGGTAAATCCTGTGTTGCAAAGCGACCACTGCCCAGGATCGAATCCCATAGGAACCACACGGGTTTCTCCTTTCAAACCCAACGGTTTATTTTTTTTGGTGGAACGTGGGAATCGAACCTGAGACCAAACCCGGCAGGAACCCTCCAAGGAGGTAAACCTTCCCACCCAGATAGTCGAGATCAATTTATTGGCCATTCAAAAAAATTACTTTACGTTGTAACTTATATATTTGGTGATAATAAATAAAGAATTCAAACATAGTATCTTTAAAAGTATATTAGCTTGTTAATATATTTTATTGAATATAAATAAATAATAATGAGTGAAACAATAAAATACAGATTAATTGAATGTTTTTTTGTTGTTGGTTGTTAACTTAGGAGTGAATAAAGAAGTAAGAGTTAGCGGTTGGGTTTGGCTCCCTGGGTTGAGTTCTACAATGAAATACGAAAATACAAACACTAACCATTCAATCACTCCAATTGACCAATTCTTAAACTCAATTGTGACAACTCATAAGTATATTATTTCTTTTAGTATGTTTATACGTCACTATTTATTTTGACAGGAAATTATTAAATAAAATCAAAAAAAAATATATATATTTTCAAGATGTGTTATATTCTTATATCTACATCGATGATAAATTAACAACTATAGCCAGGAGCACAATAACAATCCACTTTAAACTTGTTAAATTCTTTTAAAATATGTTTTTATGGAGTAAAATGGAATACACCCGAGATAAAATGAATACACATTTATTGTGTCACTTAATGCCTAACTGTACGTGTATTTTTTTTTAAAAAAACAACTAAGTAGAAGCCGGGTACTCCATACGCGGCTTCCAATGGTCAAAGGAGGTCTAGCCGGCCTTTACCCAGGCGGACGGAGCTCCTAGCCCACCAGCCACCAGTTCCGGGAAAACCCGACCATCCACCTGCTCGAAGACATGATAATGAAATAATCGGTAAAACCTGACGCTCTCAAAAATCGAACTTATGACCTTTCGACAATAAAATGATTGCACGTGTATTTAATTGCTTGTTATGTGACTTTCTTTCAATATTAAAAGCCATTAAATATATGAACAAATTTTACAATATGGTTTATATATAGAAGCATCATTATGTATTGAAATATAAAACATGACTTACTTTAAACCTTTACATAAGATTTGGATCCTAGAAAAAATAATTCACAAAAATTCTACGACTAGAAAGAAAATGAAAAGTATGTTACACTGCTTGTTTATGCCTACATGACATGGAGTAAAGAAACATGAAACCATAACAAATAGCTTTATCCGTCATCCATTTGTCAAATGACTACTACGTAAATAATTTTACATATTTCATGATGATATATGTGTAAAAAGTTATCTAAAATGAAAACTAAACATATAAATAAACCTAAAAAAAGACACTTATGATGTTATCATTCTCTAATATAGTTTACGTACTTTCCATTTTGTTTTTTTCCTTCGCCAAAATGTATTGATACTCCTCATAATACTCCATTTTAAAGATGTTATATATTACTATAATATAATGTTTTTTAAGACCATATTTTTATTTATTTATAGTTTTAATTTAATATAGATAAAATGTTGACGATCAATCTATCAACCTTGACTTCTTCTGTACTTGAAAATCTCTATACTATCCGTACATTTTGCCACATGATCCACATCTTAGTACTTCTTTAGCATTTACCACCATTTGCTATGTCTTGCCAAACTTTTTGACAAAACTTTGGGTGAAAACTCAATAGGATAATGTCCTAGATTGATCTTTGAAACCAACATCGATAGGGTAGCTCATGTGAAATAGTCATAAACGTATTTTGAACTCAAATAATTATAAAATAAAATTGAAATATTTACTGATGTAAACACTGGAAAAGAAAATGACTTTTTTTATAAGGAAACGCCATATGAATTATGGTAATGACATAACATGAATAGACACATAACACGAATTTATCATCTTAAAAACATAACTCATATTTTTCTTGTTCAAAATAACTCATGACTTAAAAGCTTGCTTAATACAAAACGTGTTCAAGAACATATGGGCTTGCTCATTGGCTCGCTCAAACCCACCAACAACCACCGCCTTAATCAAATTCCTCAAATAAAACGCTTAGGGTTGTTTGTTTCGGCTGTTAATAAACTCTAATGGGACAAATGTCTGAATCGGTTAGACATTTGCCTCTGAATGGGTAATACCTCTTTCCGGTTCAACACTTAATAATTCAGACCTCTTACCGGTTCAACACTTACCCATTTAAAAAATGCCAAACAACCCCTTAGTTTACATCGACGGTTGCACCCCCACTGCTGATCTTTCTTCTTCGGTCCAAATCTAGAACAACATCCATCACACGTGATTCTTTATTGCGTAATGAGCCAATATTCTGCATATATGTTTCTTTAGACTCATAGGCCTATACGAGATATACACAACACCCACAGGACTAATATGAGACCTATACCATACCGGTACTAGATTATACGATACCAATACTACCACAGTACCACCTATACTAGACTGTAAGGTAAAACATGATAATTAACGACATGACATCATAATATACTATCAACACCTATACTACACATCTATAAGCCCACACGAGACCTATACTACACTCATAGGCTTATATGAGGTCTATACGGGCCCGATACTAACATTTGTAGGCCTATACGGGAGCTATACTACACCTATTCTATACGATACAAACCGATAATATTCGATACCATACTAAAAGGGTATGTGGAGGAGACCCTCTGGCTCCTGGTTTCCATAATGGATACCGATCATCCCACCCCACAAGGGTTATGATCCCGGCAAAATACCTCAAAGTGATGCCCACAAGATTCGAACTTGTCTCCTCTCATTGCCCAACACTTATCATTAGTAGTGGGTACCACTAGGCTATAAGCCCATTGGTTCGATACCATACTAGAGTATACTATAACGCACATATACTACACTCATAGGCCTATAAAAAAATCTATACTACACTAATAGGTTTATATAGAGATCTATATGGTACCAAACTACTATTGTAAGTCTATACGGGAACTATACTACACCTATACTATACTATAAGGAACAATACGATAAGACACTATAGTTTACCATCAATAACTATACTAAATCTATACTAGCATTATAATTTAATGTAAAATCAAATAAAAAACGATAAATATTAAATTGCCGTATTACGATATAATTTTAATTAACAATTTATAGGGTGCACATGTGTAGGTACAATTTGTAAACTGTAGATAACATTGGTCAACCTCGTTTCTTAGGGCTTAGGTTGCAAATTCATGAAATTTAGGTGATATAGGATATCATGATATAGTGGAAAATGAGTGAACAATATAAAGAAAGTCACTATTAACAAAAGCAGCAATTGTAATAGTATTAATGTTTGTAAAAAAGTTAGACATATGACCGCCCCATGTAGGTATCAAATGTTTTAAAAACTATACCTATATATCCCGCATATATGTTTATACATCTCGTGTAGATCTATGCATGACATATAGTTAAGTGATCGATATGTATTAATGATGTATGATATTTTATTGAAACTTATATGACACATATAGCGTTTATAGGCGAGTAATGAATAATTTCAAGGTGTACCAATATTACGACAATTAAAAGCAGATCATGTGAGGGATGAAACCCACTTCAAACTTAGTAGAGGTCATGTCCAATCAAAATTATGGACTTTTAGGGGTATTATGGTCGATTCGCTCTCCAAGTTCTAATAAACGGATAAAACTAAACAATTGTAACAGTCCACATCCATTTATGAAAAAAACAAAATGAAAAAGGAAGCGACATCACTACTCTTGTGCAATTCACATTTCACCACTTCAATTCAATAGTGATGTCCATTATTAATCCATCATTTTATAACACTATTTGTAAGGATATTTATTTTATATATTATTATTACTTTGAGAAAATAAGAGGCAGTTGTACGGAAACATGATGAGGAATTTCATAAAGTAACCCATAAAAATGCCATAGCTTGTAATCTATGATATGTTTCTGTCAACATGAGATCTCCTTGTAGCGTAGAGAAACCTCCTATTTATCTTGTTTTTTTCCGAGCCTTAAAATTAGATTTTCCCCAAACTAATGAACCTTAACGATGAAACTTGAAACATACATGACTGAAGGTGATACACGACAAGGGTTCACATAGGAACAATGGCAAAGCTGTAATATGATATAAACAGGGCACCCCTGAGCAAAACAGGGGTGGGTTCCGGGGCACACTTGGCCCTTAGGGTTGTTGTTTTTTTTTGCTTAGAAGCACTTTTGACCTTGTTTGTCTGCGTCGCGCAGACGCGCGCAAGACTTTGAGGTCTGCAGATTGTTTGTTTTTTGGGAAGACCTTTCACTCAAAAAAGTCTTCCTGACCTCTTCTTGGTGGCAGACTTGTTTCAAAGGTCTTCTCCTCTTCTCTTCTACTCACCCACCACCACCACCCACCACCACTACCCACCACAACCACGGTCCACCACCACCAACGATCCACCACCTCCACCGTCCACCACCACCATCCACCACTGTCCACCACCACCACTGTCCACCACCACCACGGTCCACACCACCACCACCGTCCTCCACGTCCACCACCACGTCCCCCACCGTCCACCGCCACCCATCACCACCATGGTCCACCACCACCACTGTCTACCACCAGACTGTTGTAAAAACTCAGTTTATTTAAATTTCAGTTTATTTTTAGCAGCCTGCAGACGTTAACAAACAAACAGTCTTCTTCTTGCAGACTGCAGACCTTTGGTCCACCTCTTCTACTGCAGATGTCTGCATATGTGGTACGTAGACTGCAGACCTTTTCCTGCAAAAAAAACAAACAACACCTTAGTAAACTTCACCATGCATAGGAAAACAACACATATGGAGTTGTAATATGATATAAATGGGTGGTACACAAGGGGGACTTGATAATCTTCTCGTAATTCATTTTAAACTTTTTGTTATAAAAAGTTTAGGTGAGTTTTGAACTTAAAGTGTGAAATTTCAAAAAACTAAGGTTATGTATCTCATACAATAACTAAGAGACATCAAATATTATAATTAGAACATGTTGGTCAACTTTCAAAGTGTGCTAAAATTACCACTTATTGATATAAACGGAGGATAATAACCATTATATTTGATTCAGATAGAACCAAGGTTAATTAGTCATTTTTT
>JAUTDX010005203.1:0-29563 GCA_030844895.1 Ambrosia x helenae | reverse complement strand
CTCCACCCTTTAACCCTTGTTTCATCCATAATCTTCCTAAAACTCTCTCTAATCTTCAAGTTTATTGAGAAAACTTTCTGAAAACATAATCAGTAAGTTCTAAGCTCAAACTTGCACTTTCTTCTAATTTTCTTCTCTTTTCTATCCAAAACTCCTTGGAGAACCCTCTAGGATCTTCCCCATATTTATCCACAGAAGTGTGATAAGGGTAGAGCACCTAAAAGAAGGGCCCAAAGTGTTTGTTTTCTGAATTGTTTTTATGTCCTAAGAATGTTTTGTTGTGAAGGAACCAACCAAGTCTACTAACAATCTAATGTTAGAGAGATTGTGTGCTATGGTATTAGGTGACAAAGGAAAGTCAAGACTCATCCAAATCAGTCCCAAACTTTACTTAAACTTCTGGTTATACTAAGTAATAATATAAACATATACTTTCAAGCTTCTATCTTACTATCTTATTATTAATCTTTGAAGGTTTGTGGTTACACCCTACCTTACCAACTCTCTTGACCCTTCTTGTGCTACGGATTTATCCACACTAGAAAGGGGAAATCCCGTGTCCAAAACCCACGTTTACTTCATAAGCGAAGTGGTTATGACATGAACTTATCAATCGGATTCACAATTCCTAACCTTATACCATCCGAATCATCTATGATGATTTTGTTCTTAGTCTAACTTATTCTCATGACCCTCCGAATTGCCTTAAAGGCGATTTGTGTTTTGGTTTGGCCTAAAAGGCTTGCATGATTCTCGTGAATCTATAATTCTAAAACTCGAACCTAAGACTCTAATTCTAATTCTAGTTAATCGGAGCTAAAGCTTAAACTACCAAGACTTATCTTTGGAACTATATCAAGACGCACCCAAAGGTGAGTTCATACTTGTCCCCCTTTTATTCTTTATTCTTTGGGCTCAACATGTATCGCTATCAAAACTTAAACGATTCATACTCTTAAAACTATTATGCCCAATCTAAATGCTCATATGCCATGCCATGCTAGAATTAAAAGTCTTACATACAAATGTACGATTAGTTAACAACCCACCTTACATGTATAGCGCTATAGGTTGACACGCCGCCCCCTTTATGGGTCATGATAAGATGAAAGTCTTTTGTGTTATCAAGTGTTGTTGCCGTTTGTTATGTTTTACGTGCATATGCCTAAAACATGATGATTCGAGTAGACTTTCTTATACTATGTACTTAGACTCAAAACTAGTATGCTCACCAATGCTTTATGTGTTGACGGATATTTTATACATGTTGCAAGGAAATGTTTGATGCAGGATATTCAAGAAAACTACTTAGGAATGGACTAGAAACACACGCTAATCACATGGTGTGTGGCATAGAGGGTACGTATGATAGTATCATCCATGACCTTTGTGGTCGAGCGGACGAGCTATGAGGCCGATGCGCATGCTGAAAGTCAGACCAGTGCCGCCATCATTGAGCCCTTCACCAGCCTGCGAGCGCGATAGATGATACTGAGCGAGAACGTAATGGTGGCTGAGCGTGTGTGCATGGAGGCCGAGCTTGGGCGAGTTTGAGGCATGAAGGCATAATGGACTTCCTGAGCATCGTCTGGATGATCTGGATCATAGGATGAGGGCTCCTGTCGTTGCTTTAGCTGCTGCATTACCCCCACCTCCTCAGTAGTTTAGTTGTGGCTATTGTAGTTTGTAGTTCATGTTATCTATCATGACCAGTAGTAGTATCTTTTGGGTTGTTTCATTGTGTAACTTGTATTGGTCGTTGTGCCCACTTATTTTGTATTTCTAATACAAACCGATGTACCAAAACAAGTTAATGAAATGTCAATATATGGTTTACTAGTTGTTCTCTATTATCTGTTTATGCTCAGGTTTATTGGTTATTCTTGTTTCATGTTTGTATGGTTTGTGTATGATTATCATTGCATTCGATGGTTGTGTGATTATGTATGTCATGGTTGTTGTGGATATCATGGTTGTTTATTCGAGCGCACATGATTGACAATATTATCGCTAAATATGTGTCTCATTCTTTTTTATATCTGATGTATTAGAAAGAAGTCATGCCGCCCCGAAAAACACCCACAATACCGAGGACAACACATTCCCAACCACGTCCGAGGAGCTAGCCCGCGTGATTGCGCAAGCCATGCGCAACACGACGCAAACCGCACAGACTCCAGTGGTGGATCTGGTGGAAATGGCCGGCGAAGGACCAGTGGCATTGACAATGGTAAAATATTGAATTGCTATACTTCCTTTTGCCTGTAATCACTTACTATTATTGATGATGTCTCATTGTCTAAGACACAAAGGTTGAGAACACGGTACAAGGCTGTTCCTACAAGACTTTCATGGCTTGTAAACCATGGAGTTTACGTGGGTCTGAAGGAGCAATCGGTATTTGTCGTTGGATTGAGAAAATGGAATCAGTCTTGGATATCAGTGGATGTGCTGAAGATCAGAAGGTTAAGTATGCTACCTGCACCTTCCAGGACGAGGCGTTAACTTGGTGGAATCTGCAAGTTCAGACTCTGGGTACTGTCCTTGAAGTGAGCTTCGAAGCTTGAATCGGAGTTTTGGAATTTGTCTATGTTAGGAGCAGAGATCACTGCCTACACTACTCGCTTCATGAGCTGTCTCGTTTGGTACCTCATATAGTCACACCAGAATACAAAATGGCTGAAAGGTACATTTGGGGACTCTCCCCTAAGATTCGCAGTATGGTAACTGCCGCTGAACCCACCACCATTCAAGGAGTTGTCACCCTAGCTCATAGTCTTACGGATGACGCGGTGCGTATGGGCGCATTGCTTAAGAAGGAAGTTGAAAAGGAGGAAATTCGGGTGACAAGAGAAAATGGTCAGATATTAGGAAAGGTAAAAATGGTGGAAATCGGTCTGGAAAGAAATAAGAGACTGTCCAAAGATTTGTTGCAACCACTGTTGCTGTTCCCGAGCCTCGAAGGAAGTACAATCGACCGCACCTCTTTGCAACAAATGTAACTATCATCATGTTGGATCTTGCGATAGCATCCATTGTGACCATTGCAAGAAGATTGGTCATCAGACTTCCCATAGTCGTGTAAGGCTGCTGGTAACCCTGCCGGGAAACCAGGGTGTTATGAGTGTGGTGCTGCTGATCATTTCAAGAAGCACTGCCCAAAGTTGAAGAATCAAGCTCGCGGTAGAGCTTTTGTGATTGGAACCGGTGATGCTTATGAGGATCCCAATGTCATTACTGGTATGTTCCTTGTTTAACAACACTTATGCGTCTGTACTTTTCGATACTCGTGCCGATTTAAGTTTTGTCGACCGACTTTAAGCAAAACCCTCGGGGTAGACTCTAGTAGGTTGGGCACACGCTACTCTATAGAATTGGCTAACGGTAATGTTATTGAGTCAGAAGAAGTAGTTGAAGGATGTACCTTGAATTTGGGAGACTTTAGTATAGATTTGTTGCCGATAAAGTTAGATTGTTTTTGATGTGGTAGTTGGAATGGATTGGTTGTCGAAGAACCATGCGGAGATCGTGTGCTGTGAAAGGATTGTCCGTATTCCCCTCCCCAGTGGTGAAGTTCTTTCGGTCAAAGAAGAGAACAGTCGAGCCACATTACGGATTATATCTTGCATGAAAGCCCAAAAGTGCCTTCGCAAGGGCTATTGTGCATTTCTAGCACACGTGATCGAGAAGAAGTCCAAGGAGTTTGTGACATCCCGCATTTTCAGGTTCCTACTTTAACTAAACTCTAGTTAACTTTATTTACATTTACAACATGTTACTTAACTAGGGTTAGTTAGGTGAGTCACACGTTACACAATTATAGGATAACAACTGCATAAAAATGTAGTTCGGGGAATTACCAAACTACGTACACAAGTATCGAACCCAAACGTTGGTGAATTGAGAAAACAGATAATTGTGAATTAATTGTTTGATATTAATTGCAGTTACGTGTTTCTGTGAATCTATGTGTAAAATGTTATATGATTACGTTAATTTAAACTGAACGTGTTATCAAAATCGTAATCGCTGATCGTTAGAATGGTTGGGGTCTAAATACATGGGGTTACACTTGGGATGGCCCAAAACAACATAAACATCAAAGAAAACATGCAGTACGCTGAACTGGGCCACCCGAAACGGGCCGTGTCAAAGTGAACGGCTGTTTATTGAGACCGAACGGCCGTTCGGCGGGCCCAGACGAGTTTAAACCGACTTAATCACCTATTTAAGCGACCTTAAGCCCCATGCACCTCATAACCTCATCCTTAATCATCCATAACAGCCCCCCATACGAAAAATAAACCTCTAACACCTGCTAAGGAGCAAGAACATCAACCGGGAGGATTAGAAGGTGTTCGGTTCTTGATTGTAAAGTGCTTTTGGTATATTATCTTAAATCTTTGTGTTTTTAATCTTCTTGATCATGCTTAAACACCATAATAAAGTTGCCCAGACCTAGTTATATTTTATGAAGATTAAAACTTGGATTAACATGATAAACATGAGGATTTATGAATGGTTATGTAATATAATTTCATGTTATTGAATATCTATGATGTTTAAGCATCTAGGGTTTATAAATCATATTATGTATGATGAATCTTGCATGTTCTGATCGTATTAATGTGTTAGGGTTATTGTATGATGATTTCTTGGTGTTCTTGATTGATGATATACACTAGGGTTTGATATAGTTGATAATATTGCATGTTTAAAAAAATGGATAGAATTTGAATGTTGACTTGTAGGCATTGTATCATGACTTTAATATATCTTTTTTGATCGATTCTTGTTATGTGCATGTCGTACATGGTCTTAGGCTCTTAGCTTTCTGGAATGGGCAAGATCATGCGATTTGGTGTTCATTTCATATGTTTTTGGAATTTTATGTGAATATGGGTCAAAACGGATATTCGGATTAAAAACTTAGGTCAACTTTAATCAACTGTAACTCGAGTTTTATGAAGAGTTAGGTTATGAATTCTGGACAGCAAGTCGATATTGGAAAAACTCGGCTTTTCCACGTGGATTCATCCCGTTTGGATGAATACACGATTTTTGGGAATTTTCTGTCATAGCCTTTTCACTTTTAAATGCACGAGAGCTTTTTCCCAACAATTTTTGCTTAACGGTCTTTGTTGGAAGTGCAACGACATCTGTGAAGGCTAGAAAGTCTTATCTGAACTCAGAACTTCCTACGTCACTAGATGTTGGAGAGATTTTGTGGGTGGCAGATATCTGGCTTTAAGGTGTTTAAGATAAGGCAATAGGTCCACCTTTGTGTCTAGAATTTTCAAATATTACTTCTTTGGGGATTAGGATAGTATACGCATCATGGAAATTCCATGTTTCCTAGCTCTAAGGTTAAGGCTAGTGCATTGTTAAAGGTTTCCATTCTCTAGATAGTGCTCTCAGGAACATAACATTCTTTTGATCATTTGATTTTGTGTTACCCCATAATTCTTTAACTCATTTAGAATTTATGAAAATATGTTGTAAGTTTCAGTTAAGGCTTCATTTGGAAGACTTTTGAAATATTCATAGCTTGAAACAAAATTTATTCATTTGTTTCTTCTTATTCATTCACCTCCTTCACAAAGATTTTCCAACTGATCCAAATTTCCTTTGCGAAGGAACAAGCCTCCACATGAGAAAATATGTCGTTTGGAAGTGCCTAATCAAGAGTAATTTGGTCAGAAGATTAAATATGAGTTTGGGGACAAACGTCTACTGGTCAGTTTCCTAACGATATCACCAGCAGCATTTGAATGTAAGTTTGGGATGTCGAGTGCTTATTTCCCAAACTTGGTAATATACTCCCTTAATGATTCTCCCTGTGGTTGAGTTACCCTGTACAAATCACTTGTCAAATGTTCAAATGTTCGACTACAAGAAATTGGTTATTAAACATTTTAACTAAATGAGCAAAGGAATTAATAGAGTAGGGTGGAACACTTAGCAGCCATTTTAAGGCTGAACCAGTGAGGGTGGAACCAAATCCAGCCGGCAGGAATAGGATTTATATTCATCCTTTCCCTGTATTGTGCTACATGCTCTTCAGGATCTGTGGATCCATCATAAAGTTTCATGCTTGGAGTTTGGAATCTCTCCGGGATCTCTGCATCACATATTAGAGGTGCAAAACGAGACACCCTGTGACATGCTAAGGATACTTCAGGGATGGGTTGCACTATCCCTGGTACACTAGATACCATATCCTTAATCTTCTGAAGCTTTCTTGCTAATTGAGGGCTTATACCTGTATCCTGCATAGAACCAATATCGTTAGTAACAAAAAGTACTACAACTTAAATTATTACCAGGGTTGTATCCTCGAGATGGTTCAGTTGTATATCCTGGTTCCCTGGTTGTGGTCATCCTGGGTGCTGTAGTACTTTCAAGAGCAGAGAATCCTGTATTCATGGGAATGAAATCTCCCTGATGATTTCTCCCAGAGATGGTGAAGTTGAGGTCCAAGACCCTGGGATGTATTGGTGTCGTTACATCCTCAACTGGTCTCTTTGATGATGTTTGAGATATTGAATTTCTCTCATCAACATTTGGTTTGTTTCCTGCTGATTCTTCATTTGATCCTTCAACAGTATAAACATAGAAAGGATTTCATCATTCGATACCAAGACATGAGGAGCAGATCCAGATATGCCCATCCCAGATCTAGGAGGAGTTTGAGAAGTGGAACTCTTTGAGAATGCAGGGAGAGGTGGCAATGTCACATTCTTGGTAGAAGTTGAAGATGGCATGGATGAAGAAACAGATTGTTGGTTGGAAGCCATAGTTGTCAAGATTTTTGAAATAAGTTGATTAAGGATAAATTTTAACAAAGATTTTGTTAAAAATAGCACCACTTGCCCCACGGTGGGTGCCAAATTGTTTTGGTCAAAAATTACTTAGTAAAAATAATTTTGTTTTCCAAATTAGAAAATGTAAGGTAGAGTGCTAGAAATATTTAAAATGTTCAAAACTCAGTTTATCTTTATGATGGTACGTTAGGATATCAAAGAAACAATAATTGACAACTATGTTCAGGATGGCAAAGGAATTGGTCAGGATAGACAGTTATATCCTGAGGATGTAATTGTCTAGCACAAAGGTATGATTAACAAATATAAATGCAATGAAACAAGAGAACAACACTCGATGTACGAGGAAAGCCCTTGATCAATGATGATCTGGAAGAGTTTAGGCACCTGCCTTGTTTGTTAATATTAATGTGGTAAAAATATTACAACTTTGGAAATGGTATGAACGAGCTTCTATGATTACAATGTAGTGTTGTGTCATGTGTGTGTGTGTGTAAACTAAGGAAAGTATAGCTTCAGTTGTCGTGAAGTAAGTATCAGGTGTCAAGAACTAAGTGTCAAGTGCCCTAATCTCGTTCATCACATCCCTTTTATAGTACAAGTAATTAAATATGACGTCCCTAAAAAATAGCTATAGGAGGACTGTTTCAGCTCAACGTTCTTCTAGTTTAAAGAGTTCCAGCCATTACATAACCTCCATTCCGAGATATCCGCCTATTAATAATGTTCGTCGGTTACATTTGACTCCTTCTTCATAAATGACTTCCTTTGTCTTGGAATAGATCAAGTATATATGCAATCATAATAATAAGATTATTCGTTAGTCCATCCTCGGGATGTAGATAAGATAATATGCAGTGTCATCCTGAATCCGGTTCTGCCTTTAGTATCCTGAGGATGTCACATAGAAAATATAAGTTAGTTCCATCCTGAGGATGTCACATCATAAACTTTATATTATACACATCCATTTCATGTATTTTTCAGCAAAAGCTTTATCTCAAGTTTGTTTGTGGCTATTAACAAAAATTTAATGAACCAACCCCAAAAACGCCAATCTAACCGAATAAACCGAACTAATTAACCGGAAATCAATGGGTTAATAGGCTAGATTAACTGATAACTTCTGTTTGAGTATGGGTATGGGTTTCGGTTGAAGATAATAATCGAACCGATCAAATCATGCACATCCTGAGAGTGTTGTGTTTCACGCCGCATTGCACGAGTACAGAACTAGTGTAACACCCCGGTTTGAGCCCTAGAAATTTCGCGACTATATTACGGTGACCAATAAATAAATGTACTTATTAATATGGGACCAAAACCTAATAATATATATGTGTAACTATTTTAACGAGATTAAAATAATATTAAATAATACGCGTTATGTGATCGGACCGATATGCGTTACAAACCCGAACCCGATCCGTGACTTGATTACACCAAGTGCGGACATGTGTTACCCTCGACACATGCCCCCACCCTTCTTACACCCGTCCCAAACCAACACCCCCACCTCATCTAACCCTTCACTTTATCTTCTCCTCATTCACACCTTGTTGAAATACTTAAAACTAACAACTCAAACCAACAACAATATGAACAATACACAATAGACAGAAATATAGCGACAAAACAGGTGACAAATCTCTTATTAAACCAACCAAAGAAGTACCCCCCCAATACCCAGAGTTCTACAATCGTAGAACTCAATAGATCAATAGATCAATACAATGTTTAGATCCAACAGCTGATGATAATATCAGATGGTGGATCTGTGTAAAGAATAATACAAAGACTTACAAAACACAGGAAACCCTAATACAGAGAAGACGAAGACGATGACCTAATACAGACACAATAGACACACTTTAGAGAGAGATACAGACGAATGAATGAATAATGAAATAATAACAAAGAGTTGATTATAAAGTGTCTCGAGAAGCTTCCAGGTATCAATCCCAAATAGATCCACAGCCACACGATCAAATAACTCTCAGCCATCCGATCAATCTGTTTATAACAGAAAAGAAACACAAGCCCATAAAACAGATACATTGGGCCTATCACAACGTGAGCCCAAATATAAGTCCAATAACTCAAGTCCAGTTAATATCCAGTCCAAAAGAGTTTTAATGAGAATGTATATTACTTTTAACATCCCCCCTTCATTCAAACTCTTTTGAACACATCAACCGAAACAAGCTTCTCACACAGGACATCATGTTGTGACCCATTGAGTCCTTTGGTCAATAGATCAGCAATCTGTTGATCTGAATCAACTTTCACTGTCTGAATAATCCCATTAGAGATTTTCTCTCTAATAAAATGCAAATCAATCTCAAAATGTTTTGTTCTCTCATGGAAAACAGGATTAGCAGCTATTGAAATTGCTGCCTTACTATCACAGTTTAAACAAACTGGTAGTTTGCAGTCAATTTTAAGCTCCTTTAATACATTTAGTATCCACATTATCTCACAAGTATCAGAGCACATGGCTCGGTATTCTGCTTCAGCAGTAGACCTAGACACAGTACTTTGCTTCTTACTTTTTCAGGATACTAAGGAACTACCAAGAAAAATACAAAACCCAGTAACAGATTTCCTGGTAACTAAACACTTAGCCCAATCAGAGTCAACAAAGGCATTTAACTCAAAGTTCTCAGATTTTTTAAACTGTAGACCTTTTCCAGGTGACAGTTTTAAATATCTAAGGAGTCTTAAAGTAGTTTTTAAGTGACTATGAGTGGGTTTGTGCATAAACTGACTCAAAACTTGAACAGAGTAACTTATATCTAGTCTAGTAATAGACAAATATATAAGCTTCCCTATCAGTTTTTGATACCCATTAATGTTATCTAAAACTTGTTCATCTTTCCCATGTTTATTTGACAATATATAGTTTGGTTCAATAGGGGTATTAACAGGTTTACATCCTAAATAACCAAACTCATGCAACAACTCTAAACAATACTTTCTTTGAGACAAACAAATACCAGAATCAGTATAAAGAACTTCAATTCCTAAAAAATATTTAAGTTTTCCTAAGTCTTTTATCTGAAAATTTGAACTTAATTTTTTTTTATTTTTTCTATTTCAATCAGATTGTTACCAGTGATAACAATGTCATCAACATAGACTAACAAAACTATAAAAAACATCTTTTTCAGATTTAATAAACATTGAATGATCACACACACTTTGTATGAACCCAAACTGTAATAATACATTAGTAAGCTTTTCATTCCACTTCCTAGGAGCTTGTTTTAGACCATATAATGACTTAACAAGTTTACACACTTTGTTATCATTAGTTGAACTATAACCTTCAGGAGGTATCATATACACATCCTCAGTTATAGAACCATAAAGAAAAGCATTATTTATATCTAACTGAAACAAAGACCATCCATTCTGAACAGCCAGACTTAACACACATTTAACAGTGACCATTTTAACTACTGGTGAGAAGGTTTCACCAAAGTCTAACCCTTCTCTTTGATTAAAACCTTTGGCAACAAGTCTTGCCTTATACCTCTCAACCTCACCATTAGCTTTATACTTGATTTTGTAAACCCATTTACAACCTATAGGTTTTCTATTTTGGGTAACTCAGTTAATTCCCAAGTTTTATTTCTATACAAAGCTTCCATTTCTTGATTCATAGCCTCTACCCATCTAGGGTCTTTAGAGGCTTCTGAATAAGAAGTGGGTTCAACTGTTTTATTTAGACTAGAAATAAAACAGAAATTATCACTAGACAAATGAGAATAGTTAACAACTTTCTCCACACCATACTTAACCTTACCCTCTACTATATAATCATCAAATCTTCTAGGCACATTAGACACTCTACTAGACCTCCTAATACTTCCCTCAGGTGGAACAGTCTCATCATTTGGAGAGCCAACATCATGGTTTGCCTTACCAGGATTCCTACTACATGGACTGCCAGGCTGCAGACCAAGGTCTACCCCCCCAGCAGGCCTGGGAGGATATCCAGGTTGCAAACTAGTCGACTCATCCTGAGTACTAGTGTTTCCCCCTTCATCACTGGGAAGGGTAGTGCTCTTAGTCATATTAACTACTTCAGTTGTCTCAAAATGATCAAAAAAGTTAAGATTATTTATAAGATTATCAACCATTTCATTATCAATACTTTGTTTAAATGGAAAAATTTCCTCATAGAATCTAACATCTCTTGAATACTCAACAGTTTTTGATTCTAAACCATATAACGTGTAACCTTTTTTAAAATTTGAGTATCCTATGAGAACACATTTTTCAGACCTAACAGACAACTTATCTGAGTTATTCAAAATAGTATTAAAACAAAGACAACCAAAATTTTTAATATGACTGAGTGTTGGGGGGAACCCATACACAACCTCATAAGGACTCTTACCTAATAATACTGAAGAAGGAATCCTGTTAATCAAATAAGTGGCAGTCAATATACAATCACTCCAAAATCTTAATGGTATCCCACTCTGAAATAACAAAGCCCTGGCTATGTTTAGAAGATGTCTGTGCTTTCTCTCAGCAATACCATTTTGCTGAGGTGTATAAGCACAGGTAGTTTGATGTATAACACCATTTCTATTACAAAAATTTTGAAATTGTTTATTCACAAACTCAGTTCCATTATCACTCCTAAACACTTTGACATGTTGTTTAAACTGAGTTTTAACTAATTCATAAAAATCATTAGATTTTCAAAAACTTCAGTTTTAGACTTTAACATATAACACCATATAGTCCTACTGAAATCATCTATAATGGTTAAAAAGAATTTGTATCCTTCCCTACTAGTGACCCTATAGGGTCCCCAAACATCTAGAAGAACTAAATCTCCTATCTGTTTGGATAAATGATCACTTATAGGAAAGGGTACCCTCACTTGTTTAGCCTTGTGACATAATTCACAAGGCTGATGTGAGTCCCTTTGTCCAAGATTCAAACTATTTCTTAACACAGCCAAAACCTGATCAGATGGGTGACCAAGTCTACTATGCCACAAATTGGCATCATTAACACTATTAAAGCAACTATTATTAATACTCACATTTTTACCAACAAAATACAGACCATCTGTCTGTTTACCAGTCACCAGGATTCTCTTGGACTTGGAATGCTGAATGAAACAACTTTGTTCATCAAATAGCACACTTAACTTGTTATCCCTAGCTATCTTATGAACATACAAAAGATTAACACAGTAATCAGGAACAAGGAAGACATCATACAAAACAACACCTTCTGCTAGTTTAATATCTCCTATTTTAGTGACCTTAGCACTAGTTCCATTAGGATGTTTAACTAAAATATCATACTCAGAAACATCAACACAGTTAAACATTTCTTTATCACTACTAGTCATATGTTGGTTAGCACCAGAATCAGTGATCCAACCATAACTAATAGCATTTTTTAACAAAACTAGAACAATTTGAAAAAATTTTTAAAATATTTTCCAAATTAGAAATTCTTGACATACAAGAAAAACCATTTATAAAGACACTCTTACCTCCTGAATTACTTGTTTGAGACTCATTTCCACCTTTATCACTGATCAGACTCATAAGCTTTGATATCTGTTCAGATGAAAAAGGCAAACCAGAATAACTAGAAGAGGATTGTTTATCATTAGACACATTAGAAGACAGATTAGATCTAACATTTTGATTAAACCCTTTCTTCCTAACCCCAGGAGGATATCCTACAAGTTCATAACACCTATCTACAGTATGCCCAAGCATATTGCAGTGAGTGCATTTAAGATTAGGGTTAGGTCCTCTATTTCCAGACATTGAGAAGTTTTGATTAGACCCTCTACTTCCAGCCCTCCTATTATTATTACCATTATTAGACCTACTTAGAAAAGCCACATTAGTTTCTTTAACAGTGTTTGTACTAGACTTCCTATGTGACTCTTCCCTAGATATAATAGAAAAGGCATGCTTCACAGTAGGTAATGGATCTTGCATCAACAGATTTGTTCTAACAGGTTGATAAATGTCATCTAACGCCATTAAAAATTGCATAAGTCTTATTAGTCCATTAAAATTGTTAAAATCTTTTGAAGCATCACAAGAACAAGGTGGTAACTGAATGATTGAATCAAACTGTTTCCACATTGTGTTTAACTTGTGATAATAATCTGAAACTGAACTTCCATTTTGACTCATTGAACAGATTTGTTGATGCAAACTAAAGACTACTGACCCATCCACCTTATCATAAGTATCTTTTAGATCTAACCAAACATCCCTAGCATATTTAGAAAACACTTGTCCTAAATAAAGTTCTTCATTCACAGAATTCAACAACCAAGACAGAACAACTGAATTACATCTATCCCATTGTTTGGCCAGGACATCATCATCACTAGGTCTGACAACAGTACCATCAATGAAACCATATTTATTTTTAGTTTCAAGAGCAAGTTTCATAGCATTAGACCATACTTTATAATTGTTAGTTCCTTTAAGTTTTAAACTGATGATGGTTAATGTACTGGTGTCACTAGGATGAATATACAAAGGATCACCTATATCAAGTTTGCTGATTAAGGTGCCAGGATTGGGATCACCTCCACCACCATTATTATTTGGTGGTGGAGGATTCACAATAGCATCACTCATTCTAGCAAATCAGCACAAACAACTAATCACAGATACACACAACAAAGAAGATAACAAATCAAACAGAGGAAAATAACACAACCACAATATTCCCTAGAAGAACGAAACTGTGTCAGTGTGAAGATAGTGGGTTCATCACTCAAGGTGCCCACCCATCTCTTAACACAAGAGTTCTTTTATTAGCTAAATATATATATATATATATATCTATATATATATATATATATATATATATATATTTATACGTAAACACAAGCCAAAGATGAACAACAAGACAGATAACAAGAAATCAAGACAACAAACAACCAAGAATAGACACAATCAAGTACTGAGCCAATACCGGTCCCCCTAAACCCGGTCAGTGCTCCTAGACACAACAAAACAAAAAAGCTGAGCCAATACCGGTCCCCCTAACCCGGTCAGTGCTCCTAGACACAACAATACAAAGGAAACAGACAAGAAAGGAACAATCTTACCAGAATAACTCGTAGTCTGTAACCTTCACTTAGGGTTACACGACCAAAGAGCAAACAGCAAAGCAATCCAGCCCACAACCACGTTCCAGAATCAAGATCAAGAGCCACCAGCCAACAATGGTTGACAAAACCCTAGATCTACAAGAAATACCAAATCCAAGTAACAGACTAGATCTACAAAGATCAAATCTATTACTGATAATACCAGACTCGAGTAATAAACAAGATCTACTCAGATCAGATCTATTACTACACAAAGAAGGTCAAGATCTAAAACTCAAGATCAAAACCCTAACTAAAAACAACACAAAGAAATAGACAGCGGAAGACTTTAAAAAGACCAGAATCAAAGAGCCTTAGGCTCTGATACCATGTGGAAATACTTAAAACTAACAACTCAAACCAACAACAATATGAACAATACACAATAGACAGAAATATAGCGACAAAACAGGTGACAAATCTCTTATTAAACCAACCCAAAGAAGTACCCCCCAATACCCAGAGTTCTACAATCGTAGAACTCAATAGATCAATAGATCAATACAATGTTTAGATCCAACAGCTGATGATAATATCAGATGGTGGATCTGTGTAAAGAATAATACAAAGACTTACAAAACACAGGAAACCCTAATACAGAGAAGAAGAAGACGACGACCTAATACAGACACAATACACACACTTTAGAGAGAGATACAGACGAATGAATGAATAATGAAATAATAACAAAGAGTTGATTATAAAGTGTCTCGAGAAGCTTCCAGGTATCAATCCCAAATAGATCCACAGCCACACGATCAAATAACTCTCAGCCATCCGATCAATCTGTTTATAACAGAAAAGAAACACAAGCCCATAAAACAGATACATTGGGCCTATCACAACGTGAGCCTAAATATAAGTCCAATAACTCAAGTCCAGTTAATATCCAGTCCAAAAGAGTTTTAATGAGAATGTATATTACTTTTAACACACCTACCACACATATTACAGAGGACTAGAGAGAGAAATATGAGGAGGAGCAGAATAAAAGAGAGATCGGAGGTAGGAGGGTCGACAACCACCACAGGTGGTGGTGGTGGCCGGCGGCGCCACTCTCAACCACACACACATATCGGTACGATCTGTGAAAATGAAGAAAGAAAGGGAGTGAGTTAGAAAGAGAAAGTGACGAGGGAAAAAGAGAGCTGTCAAGAGAAAGAGAACCGAAGAGAGAGAGAGAGAACCAGATCAGAGATGGAGGAGGAGAAGGTCTGAATTCCGATTACGGTGATGGCGGTTGTTGTGATTATGAGTTCCGATGGTGCTTTCCGTTGACGACAGGTAGTCTCCGGTACCCTTTCTTGTTTTCTTTTCCGATTTACACAACAGTAAAAGGTCTAATGACGCTCCTTGATTTTTTGCGGTGATGTTGAGCATACAGACGTTAGATGGTGGTGGTGACGGATGACATGAGCCGTAGTGATGACGATGTAAGCGAATATTGTTGTTGGGATATAACCGGGTCGGTCTCAAAGAGGGTCAGAGGATGGGTCAAACCCTCGGTTAACAGAAAGTCAACTCTCGGGTCAAACCCGGTCAATAGGATGTAGGCTGGTCAACACGAGGTTATACGAAGAAGGGTATAGACGGATCCTTAAGCTGTTACTAATACGAGTACTAAGTTTATGCATATTAATTCATTGTGTGTGCACGTGTGGAACTAGAACTAAACCAAATCGTATACGACATAAACAAAATAAGACTATATATACATAGGGGATGGTTTAATTGAGAACACTCATCTTTTGTGAGAACCATGGGAACAAATCTTAGCCACTCATTTATACTCTCTTTTGTTTTAATAAAAAGGTTAAAATGGTAATTACACATGCTCACAAAACCCAGCATTCATTCAACCTATTTCTTATAAACCTGAAGTTAACCTTCATTCGACTTTGAATCCCTCAATGGCATGCATATAAAATCATTCGATTCTGAATCCAATATGTGTTCTTCAGCGATTTCTCAGCCATCTTCAACAATCTCTTGAATTAGTATGCAGGTACCAAGTTTGTATTCCACGATTTCAATTCAGCAATTGGTTAGTTATCATTGATCAACTCTGATTTTCAATGATTTATTGATTGTGTCGATTATGTTACATGTATTCCTCAATTTCAATTTCTTAATTATGGTGTTTTTAATTTGCCCTAATTTGCTTTTAGAGTGAATTACAGTAATGGTTTATTGTATTCAATTTGCTACATGAAATTTGCCCTAATTTCTCAATTACCATCAATTATTTATGTATTTTATGTGTTGCCATTAGTTTTATATATTTTTCAAGTTGAGAAAACGTGTATTTGTTTTTGTTTTCCCATTTCTATTGTAACTGGTTTTATCACTTTGTATTTTGACTTACACACGTGTAACTGATTATTCCTTGTTTTGCAAAGAGAAAAAAAAAATGAGGCACGCATGGATGTTTAAGATACCGAAACACGAGATTTATGTTATGTGTGCTTTAATTATTTTTATGATATGATTAAGATATGTAGTTAGGTTTGCGAGTTGGTTTAGTTATTTGGCTTGATGGCATGTTATGGTGTTGTTAGTTTAGGAATAAAATTAATGTTTTCTTTCCTTTTTATTCAGGTATTTCATTTACGCTTTGTGTCAAATGGGTTAGAAGGTTGGATGTTAATTTGAAGAGCTAGTTTGGTGCATTGATTTTTATGAATTTGATGACCATATTATGGGTTTGGATTACTAAAATTGCTACTATAGGTAATTTGGGTTATGGTAATGGTTTTCATATAATGTTGGGATGATGCAGATGTGTTTCTACGGTTACAACTAGCTTGTGGATTGAAGGTCACGATTTGTTGCGCTTTGAAGTTACCGATGATAAAGGGTTGGAATTAGTTGTTTGAGTTTTGTTTTTTAGGAACATTAGTGGTCTCAAACATAGTTTAGATATTTTTTTAAATTTGTACTATGGCTATATGTCGGGAGTCCATGAACTCCTGTTTTGTAAGGCCTTAGCCCGTTTGTTTTTTGGGGTTTGTGTTCTCTTTGGTATCCTAGAGAGCCAATGCCCGTAGTCGTAAATACTTTTTGTATTTAATAAAATTACTAGATGTCATCCCATTCACCAAAAAATAATCTCATCTTGTTTAGATTTACGCATGTGTAATTATTAATTGCTTGCACCCTATTCTGTTCTGATTTACACATGTGTAACCGTTGCTCTATATTCTCTGTTAATGATGCTAAGCCTTTTAAGCTTAGGTCAAATACACATTAGATTGAGTTTAACAATGTGGTGACCAATTTAAGTGTGAATCAATAAAGTTTGCTTCTTCTTTTTATCTTTCTTTTTTTTATGAATAAAGTATGGCTATTAAGCATTAAATTTTGAAGAGTTCCCAAATGATCCAAGTTCTAAGAATTAGGGAGCTGTCTTTGCAGGTTTAATTGGACATTGACAACTTGCTAATGTTTCTTTTGTGGCTCTCTAAGGTTAATATTGATTTATGATTTTTTTCTTCTTTTTGCCAATAGTAGCCATGCGGTTTAGTTTGTGTAGTTCATTTAGAAGCTTATTTCGATTAAGAGCCACCATGCCAAGCAACTTGTGTCCCATGATACAAAATTCAATAACTACAATTACAATTACAAGTACAAATATTATGTAGCTACGTTTATGATTTTTCATGAGGATCTTGTATGTATCCCTCCAAAGCTAGCCGTTAGGTTGGGAAACCTTGGGTCGTGACATCTACATGTGGCATTTACACATGTGTAAGCTACATAAAATATCTTTGTTGATACAGTAAAGTTCAAGATATTAACCATTTGAGACAAATATTCAAATTCCATTTGTGTAAGTGTCTGATTTACACATGTGTAAATTGTTCATTATTATAGTTTTGTTTGATTATTTGTTTTTACACATGTTTAGTACCTGTTTTACACATGTGTAAATTGTGCATTGTCATAGTTTTGCTCAATAGTCTGTGTTTTACACATGTGTAAGTGCCTGTTTTATAAATGTGTAAAGTGCTCATTGTCACTATTTTGTTTCTAGATTACACATTTGCAGCTGGTTTACACATGTGCAAAATGTTCAGTCTTTTATTTCTATTATACCTATGTTAAGTTGTGTTACACATGTTTAAGTGCTTGACTTACACATACGTTTGTGTTTGTTTTGCACATGTGTAAATTGTTCTCTTTCACATATTTTTTTTTTTCTGTTTTACATATATGTAGCTAAATTATACATGTGTAAAGTGTTCACCGTCACATATTTGATATTTTTTACATATGTGTAGCTGATTTACACATGTGCAAATTGTTCACCATCATATATCTACATCTCTTTTACATATCTTCAGTTGTATTACACATGTGTAATTTTTCATTGTCACTTATTTGTTTCCGTTTCACAGATTTGTATTTGAACTAAATATGTGTAAATTGTTCATTATCACTTAATTGTTTCTATTTTCATATGTGGATTTGTATTACACATGTGTAAATTTTGCTCATTGTCATTTATTTGTTCATGTTTTTACATAGTTGCCATTAAATTACACATATGTAAATGGTGTATTAAACTAAGATAGTATTACGAAAAAAATATTAAGTACCAACAAGTAGGATTTAAACCAAAATAGTATGATCATCAAATACATTAAATTGCCCAACAAGTCATAATCATTAACATACAGTAATCATGGTAACATAAATATAAAAGTTATAACACTTTATACATGCTAACCAAGGTAACATGGAAACAAGTCACAATCCATAATATAAGCTAGTCTTTTTGTCTCTCTCAAAATCCAATGCTTTCTTAATTACATCTTCTCGGTGAATGTGCATTTTCGAGAGTATAATCTTTGCAGCATATTTCATTCTAAGAAAACTTAGTTGTTCTTTTAATCTCTTCATTTTATCGGTTTGAAGTCACATTCCAAATTCTTCACAAGCTTTCCTTATACATTTGCATGTGTCTCACCGCACTCCACAATCAATATTGTAAGTCACTATAAAATTAAAAAAAAATGTACTTGAGCAACATGTAAGTAGCAATTTACATAACAAGCTTACTTACACATGCGTAAGCAGCTTATTTACATATGTGTAACTTGCTTAATTACACAAATTGTTCCCTGTCTTTTAGTTCTAGTTTTCCTATGTTTAGTTGTTTTACGCATGTGTAAGTGCTTATTTACACATATGTATATTGCTCACTGTCACTTATTTGTTTCTAGAGTACACTTGTGTAGCTGATTTACACTTGTGTCAAATGTTCTCTATTTTTTAGTTCTAGTTTTCCTATGTTTAGTTGTTTTACACGTGTGTAAATGCCTGTTTTAGACATGTGTACATTGCTCATTGTTACTTATTTGTTTCTGAATTACATATTTACAGCTAATTTACACTTGTGTAAATTGTTGGTTAGAACAAGGAAACAAAAGTTATAATCCATACACGATTTGCATAAGTGTAAACAAAAGTTATAATCCATGATAAATTAATGCATCATATATCAAAAATATAAACATGATATCAAATGAAAGTTATAATGCATGATATCAAATGAAAGTTATAATCCATGATACACGATTCGTGAATCAACTTTGAACCCAAAAGATGACCTTTATACAAATAAGTCTATCACCTTTAATGGGTTGTTGTTTCCAAGCCAAACACAATGATAACCTCGCATTTGCATTTTGTATAAGCTGCAACAAAAGCATACATAACTAATTGATCAGATTCGATCCCTTGTCGAATTGAATACCCGTGAAGTTCCTTCACTTTCGGTAACTTTGAACGGTATACACAAACTTTTAACACGTTTAAGGTGATGACCCGGCCAAGGTTTACACAGTAGTTTCCAATTTAGATATTTGCTCAGCTTCACATTCTTTAGTACAACTCAACATAACCGAATTCCAGGAAACAACAATCTTGTTTTCATTTCTATTAAGTACCTTTTCGACTTCTAACATGTATCCACATTCCAAATACATATCCATCAAAGCATTCTGCACCTTCAAATCCTGATACAACTCCAATTTGAAAGGCAAGGACTAGATCATTTTCCTAAACCAAACATCTTTTTTGGCAGCGCGAACTCGCAGCATAGTTACGAACGCAGCAACATGCGGGATCAAATCATCTTCACTGACAAGCAGCTCCATGAACATATCGATTCATTCCTGACAAAACCCATTGTCCGAAAACCTAAAAATCAATGAATTCCATGTGGCCAAGTTTCTTTGAGACATTAAATCAAACACCTTAACTGCATCCTCAATGTAATCTGTGTAATTTCAATCGTCCAAAACATAAACTCGCATTTGCAGGTTTAAAAATCAATAATTTATACAAAACAACAAGAAAAACAATGACGATATCACGACAATCAAACACAATTAATTGTAAATATGAATGAGAAAATTTTATCATGAAATCATGTAGTGTGAACGACGATACACATAAGCATTCAAAATTTAAAAACATAAATGAAAAACTGAAAATAATCTTACAGGTTATTGATTATTTGAAGGAATTGAAGAATGTTAACATATTTGGATGGTGACGAAGGTTGGCGAGATAGTTGATCGACTAGGGTTTGTTTGGAGGTTTTGGGTTTTCCTTTGAGAAGATGATGAATAGTATACAGAGAGAGATATGCTTTGTTATTTGTTGTTTTACAATAATGCCCTTTTTCATTTAATTTTAAGGTTATCTACTCATTTAATCCCCCATATAATCTTAGCCCTTGATTGATCATTATCAAGGGATGAAAATGGTTCTTAGTGTTCTCACAAATTTCCTTGTTCTCAAGATAACCCTCCCCTATATAGGATTTAGATCATTTAAGAACCACCATTTAGGGAGAGAACCAAAGAACCAGTGTGAACAGGTGGCATTTTTGTAAATATGAAGGTGTCTACAAAAACCCCTCCATAAAAAAAATAAAAAAAATAAAAAAAAACTTATATAACCTAAATAAATAAAAAATAAAAAAGTAAAAAAACCAAAATGATTATTTTTCATTATTAATTCGAAAAAAAAAATTAAAAAAATAAAAAAAAAATTAAAAAAATGGCTTGTGACGTCGTATGACGTCATCCTGATGCACATGTGCATTTCGCTGTTATATATACGTAAATATACCGTATGCACATGTGCATTTCACTATTAAATCTCACTTTTGAATGAATTGTCAATTACCACACTTAAATGATTATTAAATGGACACGATACAGATATATAAGGGGTCATAAATTTTATTCAATGATCATTAAATGGACGCAAAGTGAGATATAAAATACACTCGAACTAGTCAAGTGTTTAGTCATGCATATTATAATAGAAATTGAAAATAAAACACGTGTATGACAATAAACATGAATAAACTTAAAACACCTCTATATAATAACTATAAAATAAGAAACGTGTACTGCATGCACATGTGCATTTCACTAATATAGTTAGATTTTTTTAGTGGTTTAATTTTCGGGCATACATATATGCATGCATCATTCTTCAAATAACAAAGTTTTTATACCAATTTGTTTTTATGATACAACTACATGTAGTTTCTACCAAACATATTAACTCAATAAAACAATCGATAACAAAAAAAATATCCATATTACAAACCAACTATGTTAACCACCTACATACAAAATTCTAATTATCTCACAACCTCATGTTCACCAACATAACAAAATGTTAAACCAAACATACATTACACAAAATGTTATACAAACTTCTTTGTTTGTTTGACAATTTCCTTATCCCCTACCAAAGTTGATGTGATGTAACGCGTGTTTGTTTCAAACGCCAATTTGTTTTTTTCATAACCTTCTTTTGAGTTGACTTCATTACCACCATTTTAACACACTTTGATGTTTTTTTCTTTCTTGTAATTGCATCTGCACACATTTGTCAAAAAATACATTATATCATGTTCATCCATAATTATGCACATGTGCATAATCAACAATATATGTTAAATATTGCATAAATCAACATACCATCATTATTCGCCGTTTCAATATGTTTCCGCTTGTTTGAACTCATTTGAACCTTCCTTTTTAATTCAAAATCTGCACATAGGATATTTTGTGTGAGTAAACATCAAACAATTAATATTTCAAAAGATAAAACTACACATATACACATGTGCATTTCTATATAAATGTACTTAATACATAATAACAACCTAATTCAACTTCTTGATAAACATCCATTACATTATCAGCTTCCGATTTTGGGATATCAAATGGAGTTCGATTAGTTTCTGGTATACAATAAATAAAGAACATAACTAATAAAGGAAATAAAGTAACTACAAAGTACATCCGGACTAAACAAATAATATCAACCTGATTCAAATTTCTGATCAATAATCGTGTCACTATCTTCAATTGCATCCGGTAACCTTTTTGTTCCTTTATCCCTCGATTGTAATACAAATGTTACTTTCTTTGATTTTTCCCCATCTATTAGCTACAAGCAGTAAAAAACTCATAAGAAAACCGATATTTCGACTTGAATGCACATGTGCAACACCATTACTTTGTTAATTACATCAAAACACATGCAGTTGTGCATTATTGTTACTAATTTACTTATACCAATATATGATATAACATTAATTTAAACATTATAAACTACGTTTTGCACATGTGCATTAACAATCTTAATGCACATGTTTCGACATTCGATTAACACTTAACCTATTTTGACCCTCAACACATAAGCTAACAGACCCTTTTCTCACCAAAACCCACCAACAACTATTAGCGTGTAGGACCAGCCCGACGCAACCTGTTTCGACATTCAACTAACACTTAACCTATTTTGACCCTCAACCTATTTTGACCCATATACTCAACCCGCCCAATCGGCCCATTTTGCCAAGACTAGTTCTAAGCCATCATCAAATATCTCATTCAATTATCACTTAACGATTATGTCATCATCCTCAATCGCATACTATAGTTTTTTTTAACCTTTTCTCCCTAGATTATAGCACAAAAGCTACCTTCTTCGACTTTTATCTCATCTTTAACTCCAAATAGTAAACAACACATAAGAAAAACACAATTTCAATCTTAATGCACATGTGCATTAACGTTACTTTTTCATTACCATATAACATATGCACATGTGCATTAGAGCGAAAGACCTTAATGATAACAATAATTAAACCTTAATGCACCTGTGCATTAACATTAATTTGAACAAATACCCCCACAGAAAACAAATATTACAACCAAACTTAAAGATAAAGCTCGAAAAGAGTTAAACTCAAACTTAAACAAGCACAGACTCGGCTCAGCTCGTTTACCACCCTAATTAGAATACCAGTATACTGAAAACATAGATTAACAAACATCAACTAACCTTACAAGAGGAGAATGATCAGCAGAAAGCACAACTCCATGACCAAAACCATCATTCTTCATAATATCATCAAATCCAAATCCATGAACAATAGTATTATTAATTTCAAAATATTCTATCCTCTCTACATTACCGATTCATGTGAATAAAAAACTAATAAATGCGAATTTTAAACAAAATGCAACTATTTGAACGAGTGAAGAATAAATTAAATCAAAATATTAATAAAAAGAAAAAGAAAAACAGAGAAAACTCCTCTGACCTTATTTTCCGGTTCAACGACATTAGAATCGTTAGAATTCAGCTCCAATCCTTCATTCACAAAATTCGTCACCGGTTCCGGCGCCGCCGCTGACTCAATCAGCATCGCCATCGTCGTCGTTATCGCAGGTTCTATTGGCGCAGTCGGCACCTGATAAACACAGTCATATTCATATTACTCGAAACCGAAACTGGATCAGTCCTCGCCAGTGTTATGTTGTTCCAAAACTTCATAATGTTCCTACATCGTGACAGGATGAACATGATTATACTCCTTTTGATTGATAATTTGGTGGTTAGATGTGGTGGTTGTAGGGTTGATTGATGGTTAAGATGAATAGATCTAGGGTTTTGATGATAAAGGGAAGATGGGTTTGTATGATAAAGAGGAAGATGATCGTGGTATGTGTTTTTTATGTTTCAGGTTTTTTTTAATTTATTTATGTCTTTATCATATTTACAAAAAATACCCCCTGTTCACATTGGTTCTTTGGTTCTCTCCCTAAAGTTGGTTCTCGTATGATCCCTACCCTATATATATATATATATATATATAGTGTAAGTATTGGGAGAAAACCCTTCAAATTGAGTAAACTCTCGAAACTCTAACTTCCCGAGATTTTTTTCATCTGAAAAAATTAGGGCATGTAATATACATGCTTTTAAGAGTTTTGAGCCAAAAAAATCAAAAAAGCGCCTAAGGTTTTTAAAAAAAAAATAAAATAAGTTGTGCATCATAACATATGTTAGCGTATTTTTTCCTGGTAACATATGTTATGATGAAAAATTATTATTTTTTTAAAAAAAAAAACTGATCGGCGCTTTTTTGATTTTTTTGGCTCAAAACTCTTAAAAATATGTATATTACATGCCCTAATTTTTTCAGATGATAAGGGTAGGGTTCCTGTAGGAAAATTGGTTTGTGTGAGAAGTGTAGGAAGGATTAAAAATTGATATGTATGCAGCATTTTTTTGAACGTATTCATGATCTTTTGAATTGTTTTGCTTAGAAAAACAACAAACATAACAATTAATAACCGAAAGCAATGTATTTTAGGCTTAAAACTTAAAACACTATGTCAAGAACATATAAGCATAGTGTTTTAAGTAATTACTAGGGTGTTTTATCTGTAATTTAAATTTAACGACAATAATACGTTGGATTGTGTTTTAAATTGTTGTGTTAAGTGTTTTTCAAGCCAAAACAACCCAAAACATCATTCCAAAATCAAAAACATGATGGCTACATGTCAATTCTTAATCTTTCTCACGCTTCTCACACAAATCAATTTTCCTACAGGATCCTCTACATATATATCTATATATATATATATATATATATATATATATATATAGGGGAATTCTAAAATGAAAACCACCCTCACTTGTGGAAACCAAGAAAACCTCATCATGTGGTCAAGATGCTTCCACGTCCACAATTTTGTTTATATGCAGAAGGGTATTTTAGTCAATGTATCCCCCAAACAATCTTCCAATTTGCAGACAATTACATGTTGACCATCACCTCTCTCTTTCCTTTTTTTTTTGTTTTCTCTCCACCCAACATGATATACCCATCAACAAAATCATCCTCCACCTTTCTCAGATCAGTTTCATTTTACCTTAGATATGTTTCATATTCAAGCTCTATTTTACATCTCCTCTCAGATATGTTACATCTTACCTTAGATACTTTATGACCAATAACCCAAACCAAACAACCCACACCTTTGTTGTTGGTGCAGACAAAGAGACGAGAAGACAGAGACATCTGCGATAACGGTGAATGATATGAACGACATCTGTAACCAGATCGGTAGATGATGAACAGCGGTGGTTCGATTGTTATCCAAACGAGATCTGCAACCATGTTCTTTAGATCCATGGAAAAAGTAATCAAGAGACGAGATCCGTTCGAAGATTGATTGACCCGATCGCTAGAGTAAGCATAAATTCCTGAAAACATTTTGTTTGGTTTGAAAAAACAAAACCTGGTAAAAAATGGAGGTCCGGTAATGTGGATATTGTTGAAGTTGGTGTGGGAAAACATGTAACAGGAGTGTTACTTTCTTATTATGAATTTAGGTGTATCTTTAAAGTTTGGAATTTTTATTAATTGATTTTGTTCTTCTTTCATGGCACGAGCAATTCAATATTAGTGAATTAATTACGATATATTATATATCATCATTACTTTATTCTTGGTTTTGGTGTTTTTGTAACAAGTTATAGAATGTTTTGATGTTCAAGATCTCGATCTTGGTTTTGATGAAGTTGGTGCTCAGGTGGACCCCAGATGTCGAAGAAGAACTGTGTGTTTATTTATTTATTTTGTATATCAAAGCTTGTTTTTCATCTAAAAACATTTGTTTTTATTCAAAAGCATTTGTTTTCATTTAAAAACATATGTTTTTCTTCTTTAGATTATAATTTATTATATGTTTTTGTTCTTCAGTTATATTTATCATATGTTTTGTTGTTTGGTTATAATGTATCACATTATTATGTTGTTTTGGTTAAAAGTTAGATATGTTATTTGAGGCTTGAAACATGTGTTTCTCGAACATGTTATAAAAACCATCTGTTATAGGATGCTTGAAAAGTGATAACATCAATTTGTTTCTTAATTTTTGTTTTTTGTTTTTCAATAAAAACATGAATCTATATTAATAAAATAGAGAGGAGAGATGAGTGAGAAGACTTAAAATATAAGAGGACCATTTTACCCTTTTGAACATTAAAGTAACATCTATGTTATTAAAATAAAACTTGAAAAAGCACAACCATAGATCAAAGATAATGAAGGGCTAAGATGATGGTTTTCAAGGTTTTCTTAAGTGGAAGGGTTTCCAAAATATCCTTCCCCTATATATATATATATATATAGGATTGAGTTCATTTGAGAACCCCAGTTGAGTTGCAAGAACTTAAGAACTCTCCTAGACCAATGATAAGGTGACACATACACCCTCTATCAATATAATATTAAAGGACACAAAAGGAATTTACCCTATCCCTACCTCACCCCCACCTACACCCACACCTTTTTATAATTAAAAAGTCAGTTTTTTTATAAATAAAAACACACACACTCACAGATTTCTCTCTCTCTCTCACCCTCCTCTCTCTCTCTCTCTCATCGATTGGGACGGTGGTCGCCTGTCGGGGTGGCCGATGGTGGTCGCCTGTCGGGGTGGCCAACGGTGGTCATCACCACCACACCTCAGCTCTCTCTCTCTCTCACACACACACACACGACTCTCTCTCTCTCTCTAACACACACACGTCTTAATCTCTCTTTCTCTCTCTATCAACAATCTCAATAGATGGGTAGGGTGGAGAGTGATGGGGCGGTGGTCGACGGTTTTGGAGGTGATGGTGATGGTGGTTTTGGTGGGGGGGTTGGTTTTGGTGGTGTGGCTTTGGGATTTGAACAGATCTGGGGCGGAGGGTAGTGGTCCGTGGTGGGGTAGGGGGACGGAGGAGGTGGAGGAGATGGGTGGAGGACGGCGGGGCAAACAGGGTTGTTTGTTGTTGTTGTTGTTATTATGATTATTATATTATTATTATTAATTTTTTGTCATGGGTTTTTTTGAACAGATATGGTGGTTCGATGATGGGGGGTGGATCTGAAATGGCGGTTCGTTGATGGTGATGGTGGTGGGATCTGAAAGATGGGGTTTTTTTTTGAAGATGACGGTATGTTCGATGATGGGGGGGTGGATCTGAATGGCGTTTCGTGACGGTGATGGCAGTTCGTTTGATGGTGATGGTGGATCTGCAAAAAATGGGGGTTTTTTTGATGATGAATGGTATGTTCTTGTTGTTGTTGTTTTTGTTGTTATATTATTATTATTATGTTTTTTTTGATGTTTTTTTATGGATGATGATGATGATTTGTGCAGCAGCAGGTTTTGTTCTTTTTTTTTTTATAACAATAACATGTAGGATGATATTTTATAAAAATTTCTGTAACATTAATGTGTAGTATTATTTTTAGTATGATTGTTTTTTATAAATGTTTTTGGGTTGTTTTTTTATAAATGATGATGTAATGGATAGAAGTTTTGGTTGATTTATATTTTGACGGAATACATTTTTTTCGTTTGATTTAAATTGATTGTATGGATATTTACATTGGTGTAATACGATTGTGGGGTATTTAACATTGGTGTAATACGATTGTATGAATGTTTTTCTTTGGGTTTTTACGTTGGTGTAAAATAATTACACTGGTGTAATACGAATGTCGCAGTGTTGTGTATGGTAGATTTACACTGGTGTAAATAATTACACAAGTGTAAATCATCTTCATCAAATTTATCTGATTATTTTGTTTTATATGTAAGAAATTTTTTTTGTATTTTTTTTGTATTTTTTTCAGTATACACATGTGTATAATTGCATTATACACATATGTATAATGCAATATACACATATGTATAACTGAAATATACACATATGTATAGCTGAAAAATGCTATATACACATATGTATATTGTTATATACACATATGTGTAATTGACATATACACATATGTATAAATGAAAAAAAAAATCAAGAAATTTTTTTTTCCTTGCATAAAAATGTGCGATTAAAGCAAAAAAAAAAAAAATTGTTTTTTTTTGCCTTTATATAAAATGTGTGGCCCAGAATGGTTCTCTCAGTTCTCAAATAGGGGTTGGTTCCCTTAGGATCCCTACCATATATATATATATATTAGGTTCCTGTACAAAGGCCAAAATATGTGAGAAGGGTGAGAAGGATTCTCGTTGCGACACGTGGCACATGGTCTTTGGGCTATTTGGTAATTTTGACATACTATTAAAAAAAGATTAAAACCATAATCATGGTAAGAGATGTGAGAGAGCATAAAAATAGGTACATAGAGAGAGAGAGAGACATGAGAGAGAGAGAGAGAGAGAGAGATGCAGACCCTCATCACCATCGACGTCGCCAATGGCTTCCGGTCACCACCATCATCGTCATGACCACCTACTATTGTGGTTTATCTTCATCATTTTAGAATGTGTTTTACCCAACTGTGTTTTATCGAATATATGTTTTATCTTCATCATATACAATGTGTTTCAAATCCTACTCAAACCCAAAACAATTTTTAACTACCAATGTTGTTCTTATAAAAATAGTGTTTTATATTCAAGTACCTTGTGATATTCATCTTATACGCAAAACACATTTTTTAGTATGTGTTCATATTCAGCAAACACAATCAAAACTCCCAAATTGTGTTTTATCGACTATTGTGTTTTAACTTCATCATATAGAATGTGTATTATATCTTACTAAAACCCAAACAAATTTTAACTACCAATTTTGTTCTTATAAAAATAGTGTTTTATATTCAACTATCGTGTGTTTTATACTCAACAAAAAACAAGTGGGTTTTTGAGATATCCTACAAAAACCCAAACAAATTTTAACTATCAATTTTGTTCTTATAAAAAAGTGTTTTATATTCAACTCCGGTGTTTTATATTCAACAAAAAAACGAGAGGATTTTTGAGATCAACTGCAAAACCATTCTCACAAAACACCCAAAATCAACCAACAATTATCACAAAACACAAACCTTTGTAGGAAGAAACGACGTTGTACAACCCTTTGTACAATACTTAAAACATAAATAACTAGCAAAAGACATAAATCTAGCACATAACATCAAACATGGAACAACAGCCCTTCGACTCAGATGTTGCACGGTTCCTCTTGAGCCCCTTCTAAATCTCCTCTTATTATAGTCATTTTTCTTCACCCTCTTGCCTGAAGATTTATTTTCCATTGAATTTGAGAAAGTTACTTAAATAAGGATAATTTGTTTTGAAGAAATCACGAGATTTGTGGTAGAAAATATGGTTAATTACTTTGTCCATTAAATGTGGTGGTCCATTTCAATTGTACCCCTCTAGCA
>JAUTDX010005202.1:0-25103 GCA_030844895.1 Ambrosia x helenae | reverse complement strand
TTTATTAAACATCTAAAACATTAAAAAGCATTGAACACGTACATAACCTAACTATCGATCGTCCATATTTCAGATGTAAGTTTGTAAAATCTATTAGAATTCACATTTAATAATCTGTGACCATTTGCTTTTGTGGAATGTTTCTAACACTTTAATACGTTTTCAAATAATTGTGATTTGAGTTCAGTTTTTATCTGCATTTAATCACTAAAATATTTATAAAACAAGTTTATGAACAATATAGTGAATTTGTTTGTTTCAGCTAGTTCACAAGGTACGACCACTTTGCTTTCAGTTTTAGTTGTGTGAGGTGGTTTTGGTTTTGACTTTTGACTATCTATAATTGAAAATCGTGGTAGCTCGTCACCTTTTCAAGTTTGCGTATGTGAGGCTTAGGCAGATGTCCATTGATCAATATTTTGTTGTGAACGTGGATGGTTTGAGCATGTCCAATGGAGGCTCACAAACATCCCTCCACGGATAAAGTGCGACCCTCATCCCTCTTCTCCCCCTCTCACATAATTAACGTTAGCTTCCTTGAATATTTTGAAGGCCAAGGACACTCTATGTCCTTGCGACGTCCACATCATCCTCTCTCATCCACGTATGCATTTGTGGTTTCTATTAACCAAACATGAAGATGCTCTTAAAGTCAAATTATATTAACTGATGGTATCCTATTTAGATTTCACTTCTATAAGAAATCACAAATTTGTTCTAAACTTCTTCGTCTTTATAATATGTTTGATCTCTAAAAACTAACATGTGTTAAAAGAATGTGCATGATAATTTTACTATTTTATTCAAAACAAACTAAATGCCCTAGACCCACGTCCCATAGTTTTTCTTCTCTTTCGTCCATCCTACTCGACTCCCCTAGACACAAGCATAAACCAAAGTTTTCATTCTCCCCCACACACAAAAACCGTATAGCTAATAGTACTATATGGACACACGCACACGCCTTCTTGAATATGCCAAACACATTTTATTTTAATTATTTTGTATAAACAAAATGGCAAATTGTCATTTCACATACACTATTACCAACAATTTTTATTTTTAATTTTTTTTATACATTTGGCTCATTGGCACTAGAGGCCACCTGTTTCCTGACCAGGGTCCAGCGAGTTATTCATAATAGTGTCTTGGCTCCGGTTGGGCAAAGTTACGTTTTTAGTCGTTAGGGTTTACTATTCTGAGAAAGGGGTGGTGGCGCAGCTTGTTGCTCGCCTTCCCACTATCTTAATCTAATTTGTAATGTTTTTTATTTAATGATAAATTTACGGGAAAAAAAAATAACTTGAGCTAGTAGTATTAGAGACCAAAGAATTACAAGAATATTGCAAAAAGTTAAGACAAATTTGTAATCCCTCAAAAATGATAAGAAAACCAAGAAACGACCATATCAAGGGACGATTTATGAAATCCAATAATCCAATTTTTATAGAATAATTAAAAAAAATGTTGCTTAATCAGGGTTGTGCTAGAGTTGGTGTAAATCTTTCCCTTAACTCGACAATAAAACTTCAGGCTTAAAACTGGACTCGATCTCGATAGAACCAATATTTACAAATTACAAGCCCAAGTTTAATTGAAAAAAATATATACATTAGAACTTAGCTGAACCCAACTTAATTATCAACATGATCAAGTGATAAATTAAGGCTTTCAGAGTTTAAAGATAAATATATAAATAGAAGAAAAAAAAAAGAGAAAGAAAGAAAGAAAGAAGAAATGCAGGAGAGGGGCCGGGGCAAGAGTGCATCACCGCCGTCTGGTGGTCCGTGAAAGAGCACCACGCGCAACCTGCTCTTCCATATGCCCTGCACTCCCTGTCGCAGCTTTAGTGTACACTTCCACCACCTTTTTACTATTTACATAAACCCTCCAGATCATTAAATCACTTAATTCTCTCCTTTTATCCTTTGGTCAACTACTTTTTAAAACTATATATTCTGCACTTCAAAAGAATAAAATAAAAAGAAAAAAACCTACTTTAAATATTTTCTTTTTAGTTAATGGTTTCTCTTGACAACAAATTATAAAAGATTTTTTTATATAACCAAGTCTATTAGCTTTTAGAGTTGTTTATTCTAATTAGGAATTGAATTTTTTTTATAATACAAGTCTCTTAGCTTTTAGAGAGAAACTATGAAATTACGCTAACACAGGTTAGAGAAAAATGTTATTAATAATAATAACAGATAATGTGAACCGGATATGTTGATGTTATGAAACCCAAGTTAAATAAGTATGAGTTTTTATTTATGTATATAAATAAAACATGTGGATTGTAAATGGATGAATTTTATGGTTACGGTGGGTTGTGGTTGGTTATGGTGGTTATGGTTTTAGGTTACACTGCAGACGTTAACAAACAGTCTTCTTCTTGGTCTACCTCTTCTCCTACAGATGTGGTCCACAGACTGCAGACCTTTTACCTCTTAAAAAAACAAACAACACCTAGATATGCTGAGTTGTAAATTCCTTCTGCTTTTTTAGCGTAAATTAATCTCGGAAAGACAAATATAACCTATGATAAGTATATTTTATGAGTTATATTCGTATTTGACATATGATTAATAGTTAAGTCATTTCGGATGGTTACATGGAAAGCCAATGAATAAGCTTGTAGTTGGTTTAATGTTTATACTCGAGTTGAACAAATACATTTTTATGTGATTTCTACTAATTATACCACAAATTTGAAAACTATCCCATTGACGGATGCAACTAATATCAATGTAAAATTTTGGACCTGCAATTGATTATACCATAACGAGACATGCACAAAAAGTGATTTAACTTTCATGTAAGCTCACGTTTAAGTCCAAACATGATACAAAGTTGCATATAGTTAAAAACCAATTTTCATATTTTTTTTTTCAAAATTTCTCCTTAAATTGTATTGGTTACCTATATACGTACCTTGTCTCTAAAGAGTTTTTTTTTTCTTTTTCGTAAGTAGTGTTGTCCTCCCTAGATTGTTTTACTTATAATGCTATTCTCCCTTAATTTTCACATCTAGTGCCATCACCATTCCAAACGGTGATTTCAGATAAAATCTGCAAAAAAAAAGAAAAAAAGAAAAAAGAAAACAAGTTGTCAAAAAGTTGGCCGTTTTCATAATTGTACTTGTATCACCATTCTAAACGGCGATTTATGTACATGTTGCCATTCACAACGGCGATTCCTGTACCTGTCCACCCTAAATGTCCATCATGCTTGTCATCCATTTACCTCTTTCATTGAGAAATCCGTAAATGTTGAGTTGTTTGTAGTCTAACTTGTTTGCTGGCATGTCTCAGTCATTTTGAATAAACCGAATGAGGACATGAATCTTGACGATATGACTCAAATACTTATGAACTAATGCAGGTCACTGAACCTACTAATCAAGTGTGTGGCATCGATGGATTTGACACAAACGACTGTGTGATTAATGGTGATTGTGATAATAATTTGATATTTTGAAGCAGAACCAGCTCAAACAAATGACCAGGTACACCCTTGTTCTTTCCTGGAGTACTTTGTTTCATGCTGGCAGGTTTCACCGTTTAGAATGTAGAATGGCGATATAGCAACTTTTTGTTTTTGTGCAGCTACTTTGTACAGGTTTCATGCACCTTTTGATTTGTTTACTGAAATCGTCGTTTATAATGGTTATAGCACTAGACGTGAAATTTTTGAGAGAGTAGCACTAGAAAAGGAACACTCGAGAGAGGTAGACATTATTAAAATATGTTCATTTATTATTATTATTTTTGAACAAACAATTGGAATCACTCACGGACTTCTGGAGTACCATCGTGTCATCAGTGTTACCACGCGATCATATTCCACCACTAAGTTATCAATTCAGGAGGAAACTCATAATTATGAGAAAACTCTCTTGTGAGATTCGAACCCAGAACCTAATAATCCTTAAGTCTTATCGTACCACTAAAATGCCGCTGGGCTATAATACCATATAGCATTTGGCAATATGTTCATTTATTATTAAAACCGTGGTCAATAAACCACGGTTGACCCATGTCCAAAGATGCTAAAAACCAAATTGTTGCTGCTATTGAACATAATAACATTCTGAACAGGAAAAGGAACAGAAAATGAGGCCCATCACAGGCATGCAAAATCGTACAAATAAAAGCCCGACAACAAGGACATACGCAGCCGCCTAAATATCCATACATATAGTATTTGTATCTACACCTTTATACGTTCATGTCTTTTTTCATGCCAAAAAGCATCGTATAACCACCAACATTATACAGTCTAATCTATTTTGCCTCCTTGTCATCAAACATTTGTGAATATTCAGATACCCCTACCCTTTTATTTTGTTCTTTTGTCTCTCTCACACTCTCCTCCAACACAAATCTTTATCCCCAAAATACCCCTGCCAGTCATTTTCAATTTTGTTAAATATACAAATACATAATTTATAGCTAAAAACTCACTTGAAAATTCTTTTATTATCTTCTCAGTAACAAAAGTCAAAATAACAGATTATATATATTTTTTTTCTTTTGCAACAAGCAATTTTAAGCAATTTTTTCTCTCATACGTAATATGTGCTATATTATCTTCACTGTAACAGAAAAAAAAAGTACAACAATCAATTTTTTTTCTCGTATGTAACATATACTATTATCTTTACTGTAACAAAATTTAAAAAACAAAACTATAATCACATGACAAAAAAGTTTTGATTTGTTACGAGGAAGGTGGTCCAGAGTAATTCATAGAGTCTTAGGAACCAGGGGTTTGCGTTCAGTAGAATAGCCTTTGTAATTCAAAAGGGGATATCGGCGCAACTTGTTGCTCGCTTAGCCACTATCCAAATGTGTTGTTTGTTTATCATGGTTTACTTTTCTAAAAAAAATTTGTTATACAAGGTTTTTATTCAGTTTAATTAGTGTAACTTAAGTGGATTTTAATTGTATACAGTTTCTACAGAAATATTATTATTAGATAATTATTTTGGATACTTTTATGGAAATACGAGCTTGTTGTTCCCCACTGCTCTTTCCCTCTCAACAACAACAACCCTGTCAACCCCTATATAAACACCACCAGTCCACCCCAACCATCATCACCATCATCATCTTATCACATAATATCACATAATTATTGTTCACTCATTACATCCCTTCTCCTAACAACATTTAAAAAAACACACACACACACACACAATGCAATATCAAGCAGCAACCGACTCATGGAGGAGCAACGGTGGAACCACCACAATGCAATATTATTACAACTACATGCCGGTCAGTCGACAGTGCCACCACCCCACAACAGTGGTGGCTGTTGACCCATTAGAGAGGGTAGCAAAGCTGGCATCACAAAGTGCAGTGGTTATATTTAGTTTAAGCACTTGTTGTATGTGTTATGCTGTCAAGAGTTTGTTCTCTGGCATGGGTGTTAACCCGACGGTGTACGAGCTCGATGAGGATCCGGTCAGGGTAAAGAGATGGAACGGGCTTTGGTTAGACTTATGGGCAGCTCGACGGCGGTGCCCGTGGTGTTTATTGGTGGGAAGTTGGTCGGGTCTATGGATCGGGTCATGGCGTCTCATATTAATGGGACGTTGGTCCCTCTTCTTAAGGAAGCTGGTGCACTCTGGCTTTGAGTAATTAGTTGAATAAGAGTATTATTAGATTATGAATGTTAATTAGTTAGTTATTATGTTATGCAATATTAAGAAAATTTGAGGTGATTTGACGATTTCGTTGTTTGTTCTTTTACCTTATATGTTATATACGAACTTTATTCTACAATTTTGCTTCACTAAATTTGTTGGAAAATTCATTAGTGCATTTTGTTAAAACAGACAATTTTTAACGTTTGAGACCATGTCTTTCTTGGTTGGACCAACTGGCGAAATCAGTCTTCCTGAATTGGAAGAGCAAGAACAAGTCTTTAATGATAATATCAATTACTTATGTCGTGACTACTGATTTTATGAGCTAAAGTAAATACTTAAATGTAACAAATTCATACTTCGGTTAGCTTTTCTTAGAGCTTTAGTGAAAAAGTGAAAAAAGTGTTGCCACAACCACAGTTTTTTTTCCTTTTTTCACCTTTCACACCACTAAGAGGTGTTATGACAAGTTTTATTGGGTCTTTAGTAAAATTATGTGGTATTTGGTTGAGATTGTTCAATAAGACTGGTTTCGTAAGGATGTTCGTGCCCCTCAATGTTGATGCGGCCCTTTTCCGCGCTATAACACATGTTATTAGGTTATACATTCATAACTTGGTTTAAGCTTAATTTTATGTATTAAGATTTTAGTGTTTCATAAATATTTTTTTAAGAATTTGGGGCTCTAACGAAATAACGCCCAAAGGCCAAAGACCTTACTTTATTTAACTCTCTCTTAAGCCAGCTTTGAACATACATATAACATTTAATGACTGATGATGACTTTGAAGGTTTCAGAAGCTAATTTTAAAAATCTCATTTGGAGTAAGCTTGTATATTTATAGTCAGGTCGAGTTGATTTTATGAATTTCGAACCCAGATGACACGCACTAGTTAAGTAGTTAGTAACTTAGTATAAATTTCAAACCGAGTTCGATAATCGATATTACATGAGTTTACTCAAATTAAAAAAATACATGTCTAATACTGTAATAGTCTACTAAAGAAGCCCAGGCAAGTAAAAGCCCACATGCCCAGCCATTCAAAAGCCTACTAGTTAAGTATAGATGTAAAAGAAGAAAATACAAGCCCAACTCCGAATCCTTCGCTTCAATAGTTCAATGGCTAAAGATAGGGATGGCAATGGGTCGGGTTAGGACGGGTTTAGGTAATCCTAACCCCATACCCGATTAGGTATGTTTGTCCCAAACCCGGCCCAAAACCCGTCGATTTTGTGTCAAGTAATTACCCATCGGGTATCGGGTATACCCCGGGTTTTGGGTAAACCCGTTAATTTTTTAAAACTTACTCATTGAGTATATCCGACCAAATATCCGACGGGCATCTATTAGGTAACTATTAATTAACCTATTACATTTAGCATTATTAAATATAGATAACAAATAGAATACACAATTTTTGGTAATTTTAGCACAAGATGACAATGTAGATTGACAACTAGATCTATTATGCACACATTATATATACATCTTAAAATGCATGGTCGGTGCTACCGACCAAAATGACAAAACTACCCTTTGTCAAAATTACAAAAATACCATTCTTATTATATATATATACATTTAGTAGATTTGTGTGTGAGAGGAAGTTACTGTTGCTAAATGTCTTTTCATTGTACAATATTTAGCCAACGAACTTAAGCCACGTTTTTCTCCATCATCATGATTTACACGTGGTTAGCAAACACTGAACCTTCAATGTTGAGTCAAACACATAGTGCTTTACACGTTTCCTTCTTCAATCTCTGCTATTGAATGTTCAGTATCATGAAGTCTCCTTCTAGGGTTGCTTGAAGATGGTGTTGAACAGGACATAAAGGCGGTGATGTTCCAAGAAACGGAAGTGACGCCTATCCTTTTGTTGTGGTTGGTTATTGAAGGGTGGCTGGTGGTGGCGGCGGCGTCCAGTGAGATTGTAACTGAAAAATGGTGAGTTAGCTGGCCGGACGATGTCGCTGAGTTGGGCGACGGACGGAATAACTGTCGTCAAAACAGGGTGTTTATTCACGTTGGGTTGAGCGGTTAATTCTCTTATTCTTTTTTAGTATGATTTATTGTAGGGTGTAAAACCTTCCACGTGTACTGCAGCTATCTCAATACATCTGTAAGTTTTGATGACAGTGGCTGTGATCACCAACGACGTCATCGCCGCTGTCGTCGGCCTACGCCGTCGGCCATTTCTACGATATCACCAATGCCTGATGTGCCGTTAACGGTTATCATCGTCACAAGAAAAGTGATGAGTTCAGGCCGTTAACATCGGGAAACGACGTACAGATTGAGGTTTTGTACTTTAGCGATTCCGATCTAGACCGAAACAACACATGCAAGCTTAGATCGGGTGGCCAGAAGTTCGCCGGAACCTTCGATTTTCGAAGATGTTGGTCACTGGTCTGAGACGTGATGACAGCGGTTGTCGAGAAGTTTCTCGTGGTTGTCACCAGGTGTCGTTGGTTAAAGTGGATGGTGCGATGATGACGTTGATTGTGGTGTCCTTAGTCTCGGGCACTCCGCCAATGATTGTGGTGCAATTAAGAGGAAAAGAAAATACAGATGTTATTGCAATCCGTATGGAATGAAAATGTGAAACGGCTAAGTGAAGTGGTGATTTCACTTTGGCTTAAAAGTAATAGGAGGGACCATTGTAATCCTTACTAGAGGTGCTCATATTGCTTTCTTGCAAAGAAACAAAATAATCATCGCTACATACATACCATCGTACACATACATCCATATATATTCTATGGACCAAGTGAAATATGAGCTTGGCAAGCGACAGATGGCAAAGACTAGCGTTGACGCCGCTTTTACTGTCATTACCGTAACACTTGAAATTACATCGTAAATGCTAGGCCGTCGCTGCAACGCGCGACGCCGGTAAAAAACTAGTTTATGTACAAATGGAACAGGGTGACGGAGACGGTTACACTATGTCGTTGATGGTGGTGGCTAGGCATGATGGCAAGCGGCAATGGTTAGACGTGGTACTGATCGGCGTTGGTGTTTAGACAAGAAGAACAAGCAACAATTGAACCCCTCTCTCTCTCTCTCTTTCACACATACGGTCTCCCGCGGCGGAGACGCACCAACACAATCGACTAGGTTAGTTGCTCACTAAGGTATCTTCTAGCTACATGCATGTACCATATCTCAGATAGATTCGTCATATCGACTGAGGCTAGGGTATAGGTACTGATTCCGGCTATCAAGGGTTCGATCACCTAATCAGTCAGCGGCACGACTCCGTCAACAGTGGCGACGGTTCTTTTTCACTGAAACTTGCGGCAACGATAGTACGACTGTGTTGTGATGTGGTGGTGGACCGACTTGAGTATTGGTGTTGTGATGACGTAGGTTAGATCGCTGTGTTATGGTGGCGGCGACAAGGTGATCGTTATGTTAGGTTGAAGTGGTTGCTTTGTGGTTGGATGTGGTGTCGGTGGCCTGTGGTGTTTGATGGTGGTTGTGGGTGGGGCTAGCACTCTGTCTATAAGGTAGAGAGAAAGAGAACTGGAGAGAGAATGAAGTATAGTATAGTATTGCACAGGCCAAATCATATTTAAGATACTGGAAGTTTGCATTTTCCAAAGCTACACCTTCATCCATATTATTATCTCTTAAATTGAACATTATTTGAAATTGTAATAGATTTTAAATTAGTAATAAAATTATATTTATACTTGGTGATTAAATGGAGTTACGTTTTTTTTAATAGCTGATGTTATTTTTTATTTTAATATTCAAATACAAGTAGTTAGAAATGTTTTATATTTTCTTACTTTTTCAAATATTTATAATATTTTATGACGTTTTTTGGTTGTTAATCCGGTTTAACCAGTAACCAATAAGACGTCCAGTCTATAGTCTGACCGTTTCTGAAAACATTGTTGTTGATGATGTTGGTGGTTTTAGGTGAGAAATGTTGAGTTTAATACGCGTCAAACGTCAAGTCAAAGCTGATCCAACAGAGTCGGTGGAAGTATAGTTGGTCAACTGTGGTGAACGAGATAGTGAAACGCGGTCAACAGAAGTTAACAGAGGCGAAGCAGGCCAGATACAGTCAACCAGAGAAACGTAGGGTTCGGAGAACTATAAACAATTAATTGATAGCTTAATTAGCTAAATGTAATACATTGTATATTATATTATCGTGTGATACGTGTGGGGTAAATTCACGTTTCAATGCAAATAATATAAATACACATTCGGACAAAAAATTCAAAAACGAGTTTGGTCAGACATAATGCATTTTCAATTTGTCTACGTTTTGATGTAAAATGTGTTTGGAAACGAGTCGGGTTAAATATAATGTGTTTTCATTTGACGATATAAGCGGGTTATTCTATGTTTTAACGCCACTAAGTCTTTATGCAAAGATAAAGATGTTTAGTGTTAGATGAAGCCCTCACTAAAAGGACCAACCCGAGTGCGATTCTAATTCTTTTTTAACCACAATGCTTTAGACTAAATACGTCGAAAACACGTGTTTTCACATGGTTAACACATGACATTATATGTCGTCAACTACAACAATTGAGTTGATCCCGCTGCAACGCGCGGCATACGGCAGGAATCTAGTATTTAAAAATATATATTAGAAATTATATTGGGTATCTAATCGGGTAAACGGGTATACTTTATCGGGTAATCGGGTCGGGTAAATGGGTATATCATCAAATCCCAAACCTGTCCCAAACCCGCGAAAAAAATAAAAACCAATCCCATACCTGGACCCATACCCGATTACCCGACCCCAAACCCGTCCCAAATGTGTCGGGTTTTGGGTTTACCCATCGGGTTCGGTTTGATTGTCATCCCTAGCTAAAGATGATTGACTATCTTCATCAACAGGCTCGAATTATAAACGACTCGAGTTTAACCTTAATTTATGCTTGATAGTAAATTTTGCGGAGAAGAGAAAACTTTTATACTTCCTAGTTTGATTCGTAGTTGAGCTTCGACTTGGCTTGTAAGCAACGCTAGTCATACCTATTTAAATTATTTAGAGTTGTACTTTTTACCATGAAATATTTACAGAAATTTCAAATTAATAATAAATAACGAGTAAACTAATAAATAAAATTTTCAAATTACGTGTTCATGCATAGCCAATAGTCACCACTTTAATGAGCCAGGTGGAATTAGTGACAAGAAGCAAGGCGATCAGGAGAGAGCTCTCCATCTTCATCATCTAGGCTAAGCAGATCAACCAAACAACATCCAAGATCATCTCTAAACTTAAGATCAACCAAGAACACAAGATCGACGACGGGGACATGGTTTATTGTGTTGGCCGCTGCCCTATTCACCTTTGTTGCTGCCGAAGAGAACCGCTATTTCTTATCCCTCTCTTTTGAATTGTGGACATTGAATATGTGGGTGGGTGGGTAAAACGTGGTAAACAGTCTCTACACGTGACATCACAATAGTTAAGGACACAACTTCAAAGGGGTGGGAGGGGGCGCCCAACCCCTCAAAATTTTCACTCAGAAGTTCCAACTATATAGTATCCGTATAGAACTTTTTTGGTATATACAGTTTCAACCCCTCATAACCGGTGACTTCGACCCCCGAGATTTTTGCTCAAGGTTCACCACTAACAACAGTATACTCTTATGTTAAATACTTGCGGATTTATGTTTTTTTTTTGAAAGGTAAACTTAAATAAAACGACCAAAACTCAAACCGAGGCGGCCAAGAACACAAACAACTACAAAATATTAAAGTTACACCAATCGGACCAAGAAAGGGAGTCAAGCTTCACTCTATTCTTGGCCCATAAATACCCACAAGACTTGACTTCACTGATCACATCTTCCATCCACGCAACCTTATTGTTGAACTTCAGATCATTCCTCGCTTTCCAATTTTTTAACTTCAGATCATTTATGCTTTGGGCGAATTTAAATTAACTAGACAGTCGATGATTAAATATGGGTATTGTTAAACATACCAAGTTGGTCAAACTCAAACCTTTTGGCTTCCCCATGTGTACATAATACCTTGTACCATTTAAAAATGATGTTGGTATTTACACCATACTCTCAATAAATACAACCATCATAACTTAGGCTTAATTAGCTTAAGATTTTTTTTTACTATTTTATTATTACTAAAAATTAGCTTTTACGATTTTTTTATAGTCAATGTGCAGTTAATTTGTTTGTTCTTTAATCAACATTATTTTTTGTTTTACTATTTATTAATGTTGTTTTTATAGAGAGAGACATTTAAAAAAAATAAAACACATAAAAATTACATGTACAAGAAAAAATATATTATGATATGATATAAAAATAGAATCTTTATTCTTTTTTAACTCATATCTTTTTTTTTTTTGAAGGGCCCCTTTAAAGAATAGACAAATTCAAATCATGAAACACAACCATAAAAAGATATAACTTCATGTAAGTATGTTTATGTACATCCAATTTATTGTTTTAAACTCTTCATTTTATCTATACTACATTATAAAGGAGGAGAGATGGCTAAAATAGTCATTTCATATCAATTTTAAGATGGCATATGAAAGGTTTGTTGCTTCACACCCTAAATGTCATGAAAATCTTTCCAACACTACCCTTTTATGCATTAAGATGCTTGTACTTGTTAATGCATTAAGATGCTTGTACCATGCCTTGTCAATGCATTAAGATACTTGTACCATATAACCAAAGAAATCAATTACTCCCTCTTTATATTTTTCTAGGTCACACCAACCATCTATACGTTTCCTCCTGCTCATAATCATCACCATCAACTCATCATTAAAACCCTATTAAAAACAATTGAAACTGCCTTGTAATGAGCTCCCTTTATATCCTAACCTATACTAGCGGTCAAGCTCTCATCATCCAAACCACAAACGGGAATCACAGATGGAGCGATTGCAGGTATTGTGTTTCAATCAAATTATATAATATCAATGAATCAAATTAAGTACAAGATGTTTGTCTTCTTCCGGTGAGATGAGAATTCGAACTTGGGTCATGGACCGAAGAAGAGACGAAGAAGTGATCAGGTATCTCTTAATTACTACATAACCTTGATGATAGATTTATTTTTATGTTTTTCAAGCAATAGCTGATTAACTTCTTATATCTTGTACTTAATTTAATTCATTGATATTATGTAATTGACTTCTGTTATATACTATTTTTAATAGATGTGTGGATCCTCTACTTTACCCTGACCGTATGCAACAATGGGAAGCCATTATAGGACATCGACCATTGGAAAGATATGGCATTACAGATGTAAACGATTTTGATAAATTAGATTGATTATCTCAAAAGTCTGGTAATTAAAATTAGGGTTTCGGTTGCCGCTCGGAATCCAACACTCAGATGGAAGAATCGCTACTTAGGTTGCATTTTTTTGCTGAATTGTTGTATTGGAATATTAAACAAGGGGGCTCAGGAGAAGCTTGCTGAAATAAATAAGGGTTCGGTGAATGCTTACTTTATTTGTATAAAGCCAGAAAATAAAAAAAAGTCTATTTGTGCATAATTGTTTAGCGTAAATGAACTGTAGGGTCATAATTAGGGCTGGCTAAACAAGAACTAAACAAATACCCAAATGATATATTACTGAAAATAAAAGGCATACAGTTTGATGTCTGTAGGTAGGTTCTCCAATGATGTTTAACTATACCCTAGATCGATAATTAAATAAGGCATATTAGACACTATCCAATAGTTGGTATTAACAAAGTTATCTGATTATGAATATGATACAGTTATTGTAAGATTGTAGTAATATAGTTGTGCCTGTATATTTGCTTTAGATAATTCTGTAATTTTTATTGCCACATATGGGTCTAACAATCTATTTCCTGATTTTACTTTTTGACAGCATATGAACCTTTTTTTCAGATGAAGAGAAAAGAAAATAATGATATGTTTGTGGATGCGAGGGGAATTCCTGGATTTGATAGCGGAGATGGTGGAGCCCATGACTAGCATTTGTTCTTCAGAAGTGTGGGTCAAGTCAAAGCGTGTTTGCATTCCCGCCTTATGATTGACAGATACTGGGTGGTCAATAGGTGGTTCAAAGTCGTATTCGTTTTCCTATGGTGGAAATAGTGGCAAGAGTTCATTTGGTTTTTATTTAGGTGATGTATTTTCGAACTTCTTTTTGGGCGACGCATGATTTGTTGTGGTGGTAGGAGTCAATTTGGTAATTCAGGAGGGTCACGTCAAGGTTCTTGGAGTTCTCCAAAGAGCAGCATAACCTCTGTTAATTCTCAAATTTATATAAAAAAACAAGTAATTGATAAAAGAATCACTTTGCCTTTTATTATATTATACTCCATTAATGAAAGGGGTGCAACACTATTAATCTATCATTAAGGAAGTTGCTAGCTTACTGAAAGGCGTTTTTAGAGGTGATATCTTATTACTTGTGTTGTTTGGATTTTTGTTTTGTAAATGCTTATCTGATGACAACGGTGCCTTTTGAGTGCCTTGCGCCTAGGCGATAGGCTCACCCTTTGTGCCTTGAGTGTGACTTGGGCGTTTAACTATCTAGGGTAGTTTTAGTTCAGGTTCTGTTGACCCGTCAATATTTTAATTTTTTCTTAAATATTTATATATAATTAGTTTATTTGAAATATTTAAGTAGATATTGATCTACTTAAAAATGATAGTTAAGAGGTTGTGTCACTTCAAAGTTCAAACTATTTAAACTTTTTTGTCCTTAGTGTAACCATTTGGCTAGCTAGATATAAAATTCTAAGTAAATTGATGAATTTTATGTCTTGAGTGGTTAGTTACCTACAGGATAATAATAAGTTAATAATGCTGACTTTTATTAATTTATGTCCATGTGCAGGTGGTTTGCAATGACTGTGCTCTTGGGTTGATCGTGTTTGTGTAAATAGATATCTAAAATGACTATTTGAAGGGACATGAAACAATAAATTATGGACCAATATTGCTAACTGCAAATAGAAATAGTAGAACTGGTCATGAACTGGAAACTTACAAAAAACAAGAAACTATGCATTTTGGCCTACCGATGAAAAGTGTTACATTTATATTTTGGATGAGAGAGTCCTTATTTGCTATTTTCTTCAGAGACAACCTCAAGGGGCAAAAATTCCCCCAATGTCAGGATTATGATCTTATATGGTGACATGTCTTGCCAGTTCCAATCAATGAGTTAACCACGTTTATTTTTGTTATATTGCAACTCATTTATGAATCCCGCCGCAACGCGCGGGTAAACCCACTAGTAATTTTAGAGAAAATAGTACTCATTTATATTTGTATGTAGATCAATATGTTCCATTGGATTCGATTGATATTTTTTAGAGGAAGCTAGATATTTCATCATCGACATCTTTGCAAAATGACGATGTTAGAATTCTTATTTCATATTTTTTTAATCTCATTATTTTAATATATATTTTGATAAAAATCTCTTTATCTCATAATTTTATTCGGTGGCTATCTATTGATAAAATGTTTCTAGTACATATTTTATTTTTAATATTGGTTTAAATGCTAATATACATTATTGTTTGGTGAATTGATGTTGTTTCACAATCGTATTGTGACGATTACTAACGCTTGGTTAATTTGTGTTGTAGAAGTAGATATATGTCTCATGTTATTAACGAAAATGTAATCAAGCGTTTCCAAAAGATGAAAACACGTAGAGGATAGTTGTAATTGATGTATGTCGTTATCATATTTAAATATTTAATAAACTATGTTATTTTAACGTCGTTTTTAATCTATTTTTAACCTATCGATATTGTGCCCACCCTACATGAAAATTTTGTATCCGCCACTGATGAGTGCATTCGACATATGATGACAGAAGAGTTAAAAAGTCAATATGATATCTACGTGAAATTGTGGATATCGAGCACTAGGTGTTCTGATTGCTAATAAGTTTGGTGTAATCGTCCATTCTTTAAGCATGTCAGGCAGTACGACTATTTTTTTCGTTTTGGAGTGGTCTAGAAGAGATTCAACATCACAGAGCTCTTACAATTGCCCTAGTTAATGATGAGAACCATTATATCATGGTGGAATTACAAGAAGGGTACCCAATGCCTACTATCACGCCTTATTGGAATTTTTTGCAACATTAGCCAGTCTGCAACTAGATGGGAAACCATGTATAGGCCGTGTCTAGAACTATATACCCAACTTTGTCACCGTGAAAGTGGTTTTGTCGATCTAGTAGATTAAGTATTTTAATGTTTGCGTGTTTGCTTTTTTTATTAGAGACTCGTATATTTATTTATTTATAATGAACTTTTGCATTTTCGTATTTATTTATATTTTTTATTAATATTGGTATCAATATTATTAATAATAGTACTACAAAATATAAAATGATAAATAAAAAAAGTGATAGTGGTATAGTAATATAAATGGTAAATAATAACTTAATCATTATTTAATTAGTTGGTAGATTAGCTCATTAAATGCAGTTTGACTAAATTAGTGGATTAATCCTGTTACTTGGTATAATATTTTTTTTTTGAAAGGTCTGGATCAGCGGTGTTACCAAGCGACTACCAAACGAATGACGCGAGTTCGAATCCTCGAGCCCCATCGAAATGGGTGTGCCCGTAGGACTTACCGCGCTCCCAGGACTCGAACCGGTCAACTCCCGGGCGGGAACCCCACAAATGTGGGTAAACCCTCCCCCCCTCAGAATCGAACCCACGACCTTATGGTTGTGTTTCCGAATCCTCATACTTGGTATATTTAACATAAGCCTTAAATATTTCACTTAATCAACTAATCAAGGGACTCACAAGTAATTATACTAAAATCCATGCCCATTTAAGTAAATAAAGAGCGAATATACCAAGGAGCCACTCACTCGTCATCATCGTCATCCATTTCCCCTACCCCTCACTCAAAACACACCCCTTCTTTCTTTCTGCTTTATCCTACCAAACCACTAATCAATGGCGCTCTCATTCACATCTATGGTAAACTCACATATTTCATCTTCCACACTTTCATTTACATCTTCTTCTTTCCTTAATCTGTTCCAATTATTATTAATATTATTATTTTTATTTTTTGTTTCAGTCAAACGTTGGTTCCCTCTCTGCTTCCCGTACTTTATCGCCGGTCAAAACCGTACAAACTCCGTGTTTCAGATCAAACAAGCTTGTTAAGTCCACGTCATCAGCATCATCGAGCTTTTTATCTGGCTCGTTGCGCCTGCAGTCTTCAACAAACCCTAGTGTTCAGCACAAGTCCCGATGCTTCTCCGTTAAGGCTAGTGCTCAGGTATATTTATTATCTGTTTTTATGCATTTATATTCATGAGGTTTCTATTTCTCGCTGAATTATATATATTTTTAAATATATAAGTAGTATTAAAGTAACGTAGTTAAGTCTACATGTGAGCTGAATTGCATTAAAATGATATTCATGAACAATTGAGATATAAAGTTAGTTATAGGATTTGAGAGTTTATTGAGTTTTTATTAGCTTATATGTATGGTTTTTATCTATATTCAGGAGGTAGCTACACAGGCTAAAGTAACTAACAAAGTTTACTTTGAAATAAGCATTGGAAACCCTGTTGGTAATAGCGTAGGTCGAATTGTGATTGGGCTGTTTGGTGATGATGTGCCTCAAACTGCTGAAAATTTCCGCGCTCTGTGTACAGGTTGAATATTATATTCTTATGTTTTGTTGAGTAACTTATGTTTAGGTTTGATGTACATTTGGAATGAACTTATTGGTAATTTGGGATTTGGACTGAATTACAGGAGAGAAAGGTTTCGGCTACAAGGGTTCTGCGTTTCATCGTGTTATTAAGGATTTCATGATTCAAGGAGGGGACTTTGACAAGGGAAATGTAGGACTTGTTGACCCTGTTTTCATACTGCCTTTCATCCATTGATACATATGTTATTGTTTTTGTGCCAAAACTGTGGATAGGTAGCTGTTTATTTTGGTTACATTAAGCTATAATGTTATTTGATGCTCTATTGAGGCCGCCGTTTTTTTCAGCCTCGAAAGGATTGCAAAGTATGGAAATTTGTTTTTACTTAGAAGCACTTACTAATAAAGTCTCACAATTTGTTTATTACAATATTATCCACATCTCAGTTTGTTATAATATATACTTAACAGTGTCCTGATGAACATGTCTATGAGCTTTTGCACATGTATTTAGCACACTTATGATAGTTTAGGAACTAACGAATATAAAGTGTAGACGTGCAGAACTTGATGATCACATCTTCAGCCTCTGCACTACTGATAATACTTGATTATGTTGATGTTCTGTATGCCTAGGTTATTCTGCAGAACATGTAGTGGTCTTTCGGTTGGGCATATCAAGTAATTTATTTGCTTTTTTCTAATTGTCATGCCAGGGCACTGGTGGCAAGAGCATATATGGCCGGACATTCAAGGACGAAAACTTCAAATGTGAGTTAGCCAACCCTCTACATGGATCATCAATCATGATATATAATGAATTTAATTGGTAGTATCTTTTAGAAAGCAATTAAACTAAAACTTTGGTCAAATTTCTCTTTCCAGTAACAAACCTTTTCAGGCTAGCATGCACCATTGAAGTTATTTATTTTCTATTTTATGATAAACCAACTTTTATAAAATTTAATCCGAGTTAATCTGGCCGGTTAACCATACTAAATAATGACGTGGTCAGCTGGCATTGGTAACTCACCAACTTTGACCTTTCCTAAAACTACGTGGAGTGGTCATGGGGCGAAGCCCCTTTTGTCCTGCCATGTAGATGCCACATAGGCAAAGGGGGCTTTGCCCTCCACATAGGAAAAAGGAGGGGGCTGTGATGGAGGGAAGGGGCAAAAAACCAACCAATCAAAATACACCATAAAAAAAACATAAATGTGGGCAACGCCCATGGGCTATCCCACATCAAGGTGGACAACGCCCCATTGCCTTTGGGGGATGGGGCGACGCTGGTGTGAGGGCTCTCCCCTCTCCATTTTAAAGCTCCACTCCATGTGGTCTAATGTGGTGCCTGGAAACTTGTAAACTTAGAAACTTTCTTAAATAAAAAAAATGAAAGCTTGATGGTTGTTCTAAGGTAAAAGTGATTACTTAAAATACAAATTAGACCACAGTTAGCTGGGATTGGACAACATACATGGTTGCTTGAGTTGATTTCAGTTGTCTTGTTCTTGTGCTCATATTCTTTTGACACATTTGTTGATATATGTTAAAAAATGCAGTGACTCACACTGGACCCGGAATTGTAAGCATGGCAAATGCGGGGCCTAATACTAATGGAAGTCAGTTCTTTATATGCACAGTAAAGGTATGCTCGTATATGTTATTTTAATTTATAATTTGGTTTGGAAAATGTTTAAAGGCGCATCATGCTCTCAGCTGCAGATTATTTGATAGCATGATCAAGGTATTAACTGTTGAAATGTTTTTTTTATGCCTATGTGTGTTTGTGATGGGCAGACTCCATGGTTGGATCAAAGGCATGTGGTCTTTGGGCAAGTTCTTGAGGGCATGGATATAGTCAAGCTGATCGAGTCCCAAGTCACAGACAGAGGTGACCGCCCAACAAAGAGAGTTGTTATCAGTGATTGTGGTGAGCTTCCATTGGTCTAGAAAACCAAGGCAGGTAGGTGGTTGCGACTTGTGAGTGTCCATTTTGTATGAGTTACTGTAGCCTTTTCAGGCAGATTATTACCCACATGAGGAGGTAGGTGGTTTGACAAATGAGAGTCTATGTGGTATTGATACTGTTTTATGAACGGGTTCATTGAAATAAAGAGCGGCCAATTTTAGTCAAACGTCTGGTTCACAATACAACGGAATCTGTGTTTGGTTGCTAAAACAGTTAACATGTTTGGTCAAAATGATATTTGAATCAGGACTTAACTTGAATTTCTGTATGTAAAGGGATATGGGATATAATCTTCCTTTCAAAAGTTTAGAAAGAACTCAACAAAATGGGTTGGAATTTCTGACTCAGCTCCCTAGCTGTTGTCGCTGCCACACTTGGTTTTAAAAAGCGCTAGGCGCATAAAAGCGATGAGGTCTAAGCGTATTGTGTGAAGCGCAAAAGCCGTGGGCTTTCGTACCAGAATCGCGCACTAATCATATAATTTTTTTTCATATATATCCAAGAGGGTTTAGCTTCATTTACCCATAATATAGCTATAAATAAGGTATTTATATGATTTTACCCATATGTATAAGCCAAAAACAAGGTACAACATTTTTATGCATAAAAATACATGGTGTACGAGAGGCGCGCGCCTCAGGGCCAAAAAAAGTCAAAATATGCGCTTTTCTTGCGCTTTCGGGAAAATGAGCAGGCGCAAATCCCTGAGACGCCCTAGGCTGCGACTTGTTGCGCCTTGTGCCTATGCATGCTTTTTTAAAACCCAGTCGCCACACCGCCCTACACACTGTCAAATAATGGGGGTGGCCGTGGAGGGATGCATGGGTTTGGTGACATAGATGGTGCAATGGATGGTGGCAACGATGGCGATGGCGCCTATAGGTGGTGTGTTGGGTAACCGTTAGATGGCAGCAATCGTATGCAGTGGAAGAATGGGGGATTTACATGATTGTTCACTTAAAATTGTTATGTATAACATGTGTGGGGAGGTTACACATTGTAGCGAACATCACTTTCCAGCTACAGCGGTATTTTATGAATTAAAGGGATGGTGTGCGTCATTAGTTATATATAACATTTGAGGGAAGGTTACACACTGTAACGAACATCGCTTTCCAGCTACAGCGGCATTTTATGAATTAAAGGGTGGTGTGCGTCATTAGCGGAAGAAATAGAATTCTATTCCTTTTTGCTGTGTGTGTGCAATAATTGAGGAGTATGGGTAACAATAACAAAATTTAAGAAACTTCATCTTTGTAAGATTGGAGCATAAGTTGCTTAGCACATTATCATCACTTTTGTGTAGGTCAAATTGAGAATAATTTATTAACATAGTTTAATACGGTGGTTTAATACTAAAACACATATAGATTGTTGTGCCGAGTGTCGCTATCATGTTGGTATTGTAGTAATGTAGTGAACCAAACCGTTTTTTATTGAAATTCCGCCGCGAAGCACGGGTGAATCACACTAATAGACTTTGGGCCTAATCATGTATTAGTTAGATCCAATATGTATCCTTCGTACAATACGTAGAATCCCCGCTTGCAATTTAAATTTCAGTGCTTTGATTGATTAATTCTTTCAATTCTACGGTTCTGGTTTATGCTGGTATTGGTTACAGTTGGGGTCTACGTTTCCTGGTCTATAACCGGTTATATTTTCCACCTTTACCTGCGAGACACTTTCGTTGAATTAGTTTACACGATTATCAAGGAAGATATTGTACATGGATTCTATTCACGTGACCTTCTTCACGTCTTCCTACAAAAGCCTGTGCCTGTCATAAAGTCATCCCTCTTAAATTCTGTCGCCTTCCTTCTGCCCAATAACGCACTGCCACGTCCTTTTACAGTGACTGGAAAACGATGTCTCATGCTCTTTACGATCCACTGCCCTGCTAACTTCTTTTTAACGTCAACAATGAAGAATTTTACCAACATACTATACTACATTCTAATTATATTTCTTTAAGCCAACTCTTTTACTTCTAAATTCCATTAAACCTTCGACTTACAAACATTTAAACTCAACACTTTCTACGAAGCAAACACTACACCGCTAGGTCATGACTTCTAACTAGATTACTTCAGAACAAGAACTAATTAACCCCAAATTGTACAAAAAACTTCTCCGATCTCGATCGGAACAGGCCGCTTAAAGAAAACCTTGCCGTCGGCTGCGAATGCCCCGTCTTCAATACATTTTCTTCCTTCCACGTGAGCACGCTATCGCTGATTGCATTACGAACCGCTTCAATAGTTTCGATTTTAACCTGATCTCCAGATGAATCCGTCACGTAGAACGTGTTAACCTGCCTTCAATCCTCTCGTACTCACTTCTGCCCTTGTGATAGAAAGTCCGTTCTCTCTAAAGATCCTAGTCACATCTGATAACAACCCGACCCTGTCTTCACCGCATAGCTCTAGCTTTACACCCTCGGGAATTTGCCTCTTGATTGCTGCCTCAAGGCAATGAATCACACGTTCCCTCTCGCTTCTGAACTAATCGGACATCCGTCTTTATGACGGATGTAAAATTCCTAAAAAGAAGACAAATACAACAAATTATATTAATATAACCATACAGTAAAATCTCACCAATAGTAAAGCTGTTGATGACTGATAGTAGAATTAATTAATAAGATGTAAAATTCCTAAAAACGACACAAATATAACAAGTTAGATTAATATAACCATACAGTAAAATCTCACAAATAGCAAAGCTGTTGATGACCGATAGTAGAATTAATTAATAAAAAACGAATACCTGAGAAGCTTCGACATCTTCAGCGTTAATGGTGGCATGATACACCACATACTGCATATCAGTAAGTGTACAAACTGTATCAAATAGTAACTTAGGTCGATCAGGACACCTCAAATACACAACTGTATACCCTTTCTCACTGCAATTCTCAACTGTCACCAACGGTTTTACGCTTCTGGAGTTCTCCAACGGATCATATTCTTCGGTATCATAATCACGGTCTGCATACATTAACTGGTGCAGTCTCCTTTGTGTATGCGTAGATCCCTTTGAGACTGCAGTTTGAGCCCCGTGTCGATCTCTATCTCCTTTGAGGATGAAAAGGAGAACATGTTTGATCGTAGCGAGTCGATCAGGGTCTTCGATTGGGAGTCCGGTTTCATGGTCAGTAATATAAACGATTGATGCTATTCTGGAATTATGAGTCCAGATTTCTGCAGATACAACGTTGCATTTGAGGTTGGAGAGAACTGCGAAGATCTCGGATAGTAAAACCGGCCGGTCATGCCCGGTTAACTCGATGGTTGTGTGTTCCATAGCTGATTGGAACCCCACTGAACCCCTCAAAGATCTGAAACTGCAACCTCTGGGTCCAAGTGACTAAAACACATAAAATACATTAACTCAGTGATAACAAAATTCATTCCTAATTACCAAAATGCATTTTTCGTTTCCTGTCGGAGTCATATTTACCACATGTGGGGGTTCCACCTGGGAGATCACTACAAGGCTGGCCCAGGTGTTAGCCGGAGCTCCACCGGTTGCACTACTTGCCGTTCAAAAAAAAATTACTCAGTGATAACAATAATGACAACAATACCACTATGTGTAACGGTTTCGATTCTCACGCCCTTGCCACGTAGCATGATTGTTTTCACCAACTTTGTTCTCTTTAAATTTAAAAAAAAAAATACGCTTATTTCCTTTTCATTAAAACAAAATACGAAACCATTTTTTAGTATTTATCTTTATTTTTCATTTTTTATAAATATAATTAATTTTAAACATATTTTGTTTTTATCTTTATAACTTTTAAGATACGTTATTTGTAATATCCAGCCCTCTCACCACCAATATTGTTTATTTTGTTTCTGATGGGTTGCCCATCTAGGAATTCACAGATTTGTTTTTGTCGTCCCGGTGGAGACTTCCTAGAAGGTCACCCATCTTGATACTACTCCTATCTGAGCACGCAGTATGGAGTTTTCATATGCTCCACAAACCAATTCACTAAACTCAAAACGCGTTAGGTGATTTATTATATACTTTGATACCAATATGCTATAAGCTTTATGGTAGAAACAAATATGATCTACGACAGCCTTGCTACAATACCTTTTAGTATTAAAATCATCTAATTAAAATCATTCAGATTTGTACCAAGGAACCATCCAATTATGTTCTTTTATTTTATAATTTTTGTATGAATATACGATTTTGTGAACCATTTATCTATACATTTGAGACATATTTTTATATGTATACACTATTCAATGACTACAATTGATCGAGACTATCGGGAGAACTTACTTGCTTTATTAAACATGTTATTAGAATAATAGGGGTCAAGTTTAAGAAAGATTATACATAGCATTTGTTATCTTATAAGATAGTTTAAAGAATATATAGAAAATTGCTACACGCTTTGGTCAACCAAATTAAGAAGAGTCTTGGTCGTAGTATAAAATTTTGGATAACTTCCAAGGAAAACAGTCAACAACGTCTCTACTGGGAGAAATTAAAACATTGGACAATTGCACGCACGAGCTTTGACCCAGAATAAGGTGAAATTTCCAGGCTTCATTTGCAAACTTTGTATATGAATTATGATACCTTTATATATTTATGCAAAACTGCACACACACATGTGACTGAATACAAATTTTATGTATCACAAAAAACTTTATATATGTGTGTCGCATAATATATACATAACATATGTATGATTATGATCAACGATTACTTTAAAACATGATTTGAATATATATATATTTAATATGTTATAACTTTTAAAAATATAAACTTCCTCAATTTTATCATCTGCATATTAATATATCTGTGTGTGAATATATGTTTCTAAACTTACTGACTTATTGTCTTTTTTCTATGACAGAATGATTTGGAAGGAGATGGCGCAGGTCAGTAAAGTAAAAAACTTTACTGTCTGGTTATAAAATTCGAGAAAGAAATATAGATAATCTAATTTTGACGCAAATTCTTATAAACGGGAGACTTGAAAGGAAATACACGAGGATATCCCAATAAAAATTTTAAATATTATATTTTCTTCTTTGATACATAAGTTTCAATACATTACGTATATGCTTTGCCTTTATAGCATCATTTAAAATATATATAGATTATTTTGGTAAGTTTAAAGAGTAACATTTACACAAAATGGTGGTGGAGCGGACCAAGAGATCCAGTTGCATCTCTCCATCAGATTTCATAAGTGGTTTATGTTCCTTCCAAATATTTTAATTAAATAAATACGTATCCACTCAGGAAAATATTAAATTACTAGCTCTTTTTCATGGTTAAAGCATCCACAATGGTTAAACCATCACAATGTTAGACTAAGAGTCTGTTTGGTAGCCTTTTAATGAGGCTCTGAATCATTCAGCTCTGAATGGTTCAACATTCAGACTATTTGTTTCAACTTAAAAAATGTTCTGAATGGAATGATTAAGAGCTGAACTATTCACACTTGGTGCATAGCGAACCATTCAACACTTAATCATTCAGAGCCTTTTAAACCATTCAGACCTCTTAATGATTCAACACTTAATCAACCAAACAGCCACTAAGTCTACTCTTTCAAATCGTCACACAGTATGTCATATCATTTTAAATCACAACCATTCCAAACGCACTTTTTCCTGCAATTATAAACCATTACAAACTTTCACCTTATTAACTACTTTTCATTTTATTTAATTTATGCCTATTGAACAGTCAAAGCCCGGGCCCAGCATATTCCAAACCAGACTAGTTCACTCTGTCAAATCCAACCCTACCGGCCCTCGCCCTCCAATGGGTGT
>JAUTDX010005201.1:0-30546 GCA_030844895.1 Ambrosia x helenae | reverse complement strand
TATAGTGATCATGCATTTAAATAACGAGTAGTAATGTTATATATTGAATAATAAGAAGAATAACGATAAACAATACTACTACTGTTTGGAATTAACGAGAAGTATAGTTATTGGGTACCTTAATAACGTATATCATGAGGTCCACTAACCCTTTAACAACACTAAACTTTGTTGGCAAGTTATTTCTATGTCAAGGGCACACACGTGAGATAGGTGGGAGAGGTGAGGGGCGGTCCGGAAAAATTTAAACTGATATACGCATTCTTACCTTGCATTTCCGATACCTCTTAACCCAATTATGGTATTTTTATTAACTATTTTATTAGTTATGCGTTTTTGGAGGCTGGTCTAGCAATAATCTCGTTTAATAATTGGTTTGGTTTTTACTACATTCCCACTGACGGACCTAGGTTACGTTCAAGAGGGGCGGGCGCCCCCCTTGAAAAAAAAATTAATGTAATTTGTAGGCAAAAATTCCAACCGCACCCCTTAAAAGTTCGGTTAAACCTCCCAATCGCACCCCTTGAAAATGATTCTTGGGTCCGCCACTGGACATTCCTCATACGTCTTGCTAGGTTAACCACTCATAGTCCTTTGGCATGTCTTTTAAGTGTTATCAAATATCAAGGTTCAAGAGACAAAACGCACAAGGGCACAAGGATATTAAGTTGCGTCAAATAAAAGTAGAGGTCGTTACTTCTTCAATCATAAGCTTTCTTTCTCTGTGTTGAACACGATCGGTTATTTCCAAAACTAAAAACTAGACCATGTATATTTGTCTGGTTCAGTTAATCCGGGTCAATAAAATATGAATAAGTAGATTCTCAACAACAAAATCATTGGTTTACTTGATAAAATACGAAAAAAAAATTGGATCTTATCAGCTGTCACATGACACATAACAATGTAACATCAAACTCCCTCTCATTATTCCCAACATTAATAGATCCCGGCCTATATGTGGTAGGCAAAATTGTGCTTGTAACAAGCTTGCTGATTCGTGCTATAACGGCTTTAAGACTTTGCCATGTGGCGAATCAAGTCAACCACACGGTTACTACATAACACACAAAAAAAAACATCATGTCAGAATGAAACAAAAATCAATGAAGTGATATGAAGGCATGGTGATGGATGGTTAGAAAGCATACCTGTAACCCCATTCGTTGTCATACCATGAAACAACCTTAACGAAGTTGTTGTTCAATGCAATGCCAGCTTTAGCATCGAAAATGCTGGACCTGTCACAGACCAAAAACACAAATCAAGGCCATCATCTCACAAAACTTGTATTTTCTACGAAAAGTGGTGGTGGCGTGGCACAATGAACGCGTCAAGTAATGGGTGCGTGGTTGGATTGGGTTGGGTTGGGTTGGTCTGACACCGCCATTTTGTCATTACTTTGAATATTACAACAAACAAATGGCATCATGGCAACGTTCAACCCGTTTGACCCATTTCAGTTTTACCCAAGTTGTTGAGCCTGTCCGGTTCGTCCCATTGGAGTTCAAACATAACCCAAACAAAACCAGTTTTTATTTAAATGGGTTGAAACAGAACAAGGGACTTACCTGCAGTCACCTATAAAGTCTGTGGACACAACATCATCCTCAGTGAAACCTAGGATTCCCTTCATGCTTCCCTCCGATTCAGCCTGAACAATAACATAACCACCCAAGAACACGCGGTCAAGTGCAATGATCAAATATTTATCATTACTTAAACCACAAATTTACTATGCAAATGTCTTAAATCAATTTACTTGATAGCAGCCTTGATATCATCATACGAAGCAGGCTTTTCGAGCCTTGCAGTAAGATCAACCACCGAAACATTAACAGTAGGTACACGAAAGGACATCCCTGTAAGTTTCCCATTAAGTGCAGGCAAAACTTTTCCAACAGCCTTCAATAACACAATCAATTTAGTACACCCGCGTTAAATATCAGAATCTTTATCGCACAAGTTATTATCTTTTTACCAAAAAGATTCAAGATACTACCTTGGCAGCTCCGGTACTGCTGGGAATAATATTAAAAGAAGCCGCTCTTCCACCTCTCCAGTCCTTCATTGATGGACCATCAACAGTCTTTTGAGTCGCTGAACGATACACAAGACTAGCTAATCAACATCAACATACTTGTCAAATAAAACCGGATGAGAAGCATATGAAACCTGTTATGGAGTGAACCGTGGTCATGAGTCCCTCAACGATGCCAAATTTGTCATGAATAACCTGTATATAAGAAACAAGAAGATTGCAGACCATTGTTATTCAGAAAACGAAAAGTTAATCATCTACAATCGTCAATCGGCATATCACTGGCAGCAAACGCAACCTTGGCCAGTGGAGCAAGACAGTTAGTAGTGCAGCTAGCATTAGAGACGATTGTGATATCGGGTGTGTACTCTTTCTCGTTGACACCCATAACGAACATGGGAGCATTCGCACTTGGAGCCGAGATAACAACCTTCTTTGCACCTCCCTAATAAGAAAAAGAAAAAAAAGTGTTACGAACAACTCAATAAAGAAAATGGTATAAAGTGGCGATGGCATGCAATCTTGTCGGGTTGATGGGTTAAATTTTATGAACCTTAACACGATCCATATATTTATTTGTCAAAGTAATCAACCCTAACCCGGACATACTATAAATCATGTAATGCATTTTTCTGAAAGAGTCAAACGGGTTGATGGGTTGTAAACAGATGACGGATTGTAATCAAATTCTAAATGGATTGGTAGATTGATTTTATCAAAACAATACAAATTTAAAAGGTTTGACGGGTCAAGTTGTTCGACCAAATCACGACCCTTTTAATTAAATGGGCTAAACAGGTCAACCCCACAAGATAGAAATGACATCCCAAAACCGACCTTCAGGTGAGCAGCAGCTTTATCCTTATCGGTAAATACTCCAGTGGATTCAACAACATATTCAGCTCCAGCTTCACCCCATGGAATCTCCTCCGGGTTCCTGCACAACAATTCGAAAACATTAACCGCTTAAAAAGAACACATCATCACTTAAACTTTTATGTGCAATGCAATGATGAAGAAGCATACTTCATGCCATAAACGGTAACAGGCTTATCTCCAAACAAAAGTGTATTGGAATCTTTCACTTGGATTTCATGCTTCTTCCATGGTCCATGAACACTATCATACTTAAACATGTAAGTCTGCACAAAACAAAAACTATCAATTCATCAATCACACCGAGATTCGATTGAAGAACATCTCTAATCACACATGTTACACATACCATGTACTCGGTAGTAATGAATGGATCATTAACAGCAACGAGTTCAATATCATCGCTCAAAAGCGCAACTCTAGCGACCAATCGGCCGATTCTTCCAAATCCTGCATACAACATAAAAGAAAAATGAACACATAACATACATAAAGCATAGTTATCAAAGGCGCTAGGCGTACTCAAGGCGCATAGGCCTTGCCTGGGGCCTATGCGCAAGGCGCAAAAAAAACGAGGGCCTGAGATAAAAAAAAAAACGAACAAACAAAATGATGTAAAATATATTAAAATAATACTATTTTTCATCTACTTAATATCAAAAGTTTTAAAATATTGATGTATTAGTCTATGTAAGTAGTTTTTGCTAGATAAAAGAAGAAATCTGGTTGGAATCTAGCCATAATTTAACGAATTTGGGTGGAAACTCTCCAGAATTTTGAAATCTAGCTGAAATTTACGCCTAAACCATCACCTGCAGAATTAAAGCGCAATTTCCTCGACTCAAAGCGCAAATGCATCGCCTGGCCTAAAAAATGGGCCTAGGCGGAAAAGGCGATAGCCTTTGACGAAAGAAATGAAAGTGGTTATGGATGACAAACTAACCATTGATTCCAATCTTGACCTTGCCCATGATCAAAGGAAGTAATGAGCATAGAGAATGTATTGCATTGTAGATTAGTGAGACCAGTGTTTATATATATACATGCAAACGTAGCATGAATGCAGGAGAAGAGGTGATGGTGATAGCAATATGGCGGATCTGTAGTGCTTAGAGTGGACCAACGACTTTAGCACTTGTTTATTTTTGTTTGTGTGTTATGTTTTTTTGTTTTTAATGGTTTTTTTTTATTAGCAAACCTTGTAGATTTGATTTTAATGTAATTCTTTTATTTATAAATATACTCGACCTTATTGCTGATTGGTTTGATGATGACATCTTTGAAGTTTTTGTTATGCAAATGCTTGGGTTTTACCAAATACACAAATTGTGACATCTTGACGAGTAACAATAACGTTGTGTAGTTGTTCATGTGAAATGTGAAGAAAAAAAAGTGTGCCATGTAGACGTCATACGGGCACAAGAGGTTTTCACATTCCACACCTACTAATATGTGTTTGCCAATATGACCAAGACATTATTGTAAAATCATTTAGGGTTATAAATGGACACTTGGCCCGTTCTCACCACCATCGTATAACTCACTCCCACCCTTGCGCTTGTGGATAACTCCACGACCCTCCATCACACCATGCCATGGGGTGTACGCGTCCCATGCCCTTCCGACGTGGAAGGCTTAAGCGCCCCACAACGGATTTTGATCCGAACATGTAGCAAGAAACGAGTCAACTCCTAAAAATCTATAAATGTAGTTTTTAAGTGAGTTGATTTTTTTATTCTAAGTTGTTAGTTTTATTCTTTATTTTCATTAAGTTAAGAATACTACTTAGTTTATTTTCATTAAGTTAAGAATACTACTTAGTGTAGTAATTCCATTCTGTATCATGTCTAAGTCTGTATGTCTGGATAAAAACAGGTTTTCCAGTTTACAAAATAACTTTTTAGAATTCAACAGGTTCTTTAGTTCACAGATCCTCAATTTGTACAGCACTGATCAAACATCTCTAGAGTTAAAACTATATAACATTTATAGAGGTTAATAATATATAACCTATCGCAAAACAAATATAACATATACTGCTCGTAGAAGTAAAGCTCGTCTTGCTCCCTTAATGCACTGCAGCTAACGAATTCTAGTCTCCGAGGAGTCTCATCCCTTGGTAAACTGCACCATGCCGCAAATCATCCACATTGGTAGAAGTTCTATACCCGTTGATCTCTCTTAAGCCTGATAACCTACGGTGAGTAAGAAACTCGTGTAAATCCTCCTCGGTATAGAACGTTTTGTCTTCAGTACGGACAGGTGTGCGTTCAGATTCATCATAATGGCATATTTTTATAGACACTCCTGCATATAGAAAAGGGTGTCAATCATGTTGGGTTGGCTGGTTAAATTGTTCAACCAGAATACAACCTACAGATTTATCATGTCAGAAACATTACTCCTACGCGGACACACTAAAAATCATGTAACCTGAACACGACCTGATTATCTAAACATGTTAAACAAGTTGACGGCTTGTAATCAAATTGTAAACATGTTAATCAAGTCAGTGAGTTGTAATAGTGCGTCGTAAGCGGGTTTGTGATGGGTTAAACGATTTAAATAGATCGACCTGATAACCCTAACTGAAAAACCATGCATGATGGAACAGGGAAATGGCATGATGCAAAAATTATGTCCATGTACCTTCGTCTAGGTGGAGATTGTAACTCCCTACAGGCATGTTCCTGTCTAGAGCGCGTATAATACCATCTTCATCTTCCAAACAAAATGCCCGTTTAGATCTTATGCCAAAACCAGATTTTATGGCCTCTTTTATTGCTTCTGCAGATCCATCAATACCAATCCTTCTCGTGTATTCTCCCCACTTTACTGTTATAATCCGCCCATAAGAAGACTGGCCTTCAGCACCTGCAATTTTATAAAATACAGACAAGCTGCATATTAGTCCTTAGATGGTCGCGAGGTTTGACCCGCCAAACATTTCTTACGTATTATTAACTTGTTCTACGACCACATTAGATGTTTATTTTGATACACTTAAAATAAAATATAACCCGATTTGACATGTTTTCACATGAATGAGTTATAGATGGATAATAAAGCTTCATACCATTTCCGGAGTTTCTCTCCAGTTCCATGGTGGGACTCCATTTGCGGCAACTGCTTCAGCTGCAGTGATGGTAAGAGGATCACCATCATCATCCAAAGGCCTTTCAAGGTTCACTGTTGATTGACCGTTAGCTGAACAGCAAATAGTACAATTTATTGAAACCATGAGAAACAAGTATGGAACAACATCACATGTTATGACGTGAAAGCACCAACCGCCAAAACAGAGGCAAATTGATGCAGTTTCGGGAGCGATCAAATGGCTCAAAAGCTTAATGATTATTCAAACTCTCAAAACGAACCATAAGGTTCAAGAACAATGTTCTTACAATTAAAACTCAACCAAAAACTGAATACATAATAAACCTAGAGTCCTATTTATAGGATTACAATCATAGTTCAAAATAAAACTAAATAAGATAAACATGGAAATTCAAATTTTAAAATAAATATTAAATTATTTGATGCTCCACATCACAAATTATACACCCATATGTGAGACGTGAGATCCATGGGAGAAATGGATTCATACATGACCACTAAATATCAAACCGTTAGATACCTTTTATGGTTTTCTTTTCCACTAACATTATATATCTACAAACTGATAATAATAATTAGGTCAAAGCTTGCATCTATACGATTCAATGACTCTATGATAAGTGTTTAGCAGATAACTAAAATGCATATGCTCACTACTCTTGCATACAACATAAATATGCATAGACTTAAAGTGGCCAATGCTAAAACAAAATCCTATATATTTATACCCGTAGCACAACAGCACGTACAACCACATTATTTTACTTCAAGAACTGCATTCATAATCGTACCACAAAATAATTTCAAATCATTTTATTTCAATTCCTAATTGTAAACAGATACAGAAGCTTGGGGATTAAGATGCTGCATAAAGGTGGGATTCGTTTGTCAGAATTTATACGTTTCTAACATTATTTTAACATAAAGTCAGTCTTGTTCATATATTCAATATCTTCAGGTTGTTAAATATTTGCAATATAACTTGAATTGTCAACATCCTTTTGTGCTACAAGTACAATTTTACATTCAACTTAGCACATCAATGATCCGGGTCTATACCGAAAAGGGTACACAGCTACCATTTGCCATTTGCCATTTAGTAGCTGATACAATGAATTACACAACTTCATGGGCCTAACAATATTCATATATTAATTTCTTCAACAAGCTATTATTATTAAACATATCAAGAAAAACACAGATGCATATGTATGCCTGGAATTAGTGTTCATCATAGCCCAACGTAAACACCAACGCCTCATTGCCTCATTTCATATACGTGAGCTGATAGATATCAGCTTATGCCAACGAACAAACAAACAAACATAAACCACAATCCCAATTTCATAACCACAAGTCAAATTAAATCAACCGACAGTAACATACCTTCCATAGGCACAAACGGAATACTCCCATCCTCTAGCCCTGTAAAACAATTAACCAACTAGAACTTCAGTCACTCACTCTAACCCCTAACACGATCCTAACCTTTCAATTATGCAACCATTACTTCAAAAACAAGCCTACATTTCAACCTTCGTTTAAAAAGGCACGAGTCAATCAGATAAAGCACATTATTGCCTCCACAGTCAAAATCAGTCAACGTTCGTCAAAACTAGTATTTTTAGTATACACTCATATGTAAAAACAACCAAAGAAACAAAAACAAAAAAACATATGAAAGGTTTACTTTATAAAAACAATTGGTATATCATATTTATAACTTGAGTGACGCCTCGGCTTTTGAGACCTAAACGCCTCGCTCTTTTACGAAACCAAGTTTTCAACAAATCCACATCAAATATACAATTTACACAAACCCTAACTAAACAGAACCAGAATTAAATTAAATTAAATTAAACCAAATCAACCTTTATCCTCAAACTGAATAAACGAATCAATCTTGGACGAATTAGCCGGAGACGAATTCGAATTCGCCCCACCCGTAAAACAACTCCCATCCTTCCCCCTATCTCTAATCAACTCCTCCAAATCCTTATAATACAACATCTTATTAACATTATTATTATTATTATTGCCTCTTCCCTTCTTATCCTTGACCTTCTTAAACTCCTTCAACAAATTCCTCCACTTATCCGTACACATAGTCGGTGAGCGATCAAAACCCTTGTCCCTCATCTTCCCAGAGATCTGTTCCCACAAATGCTTATTAGACTTGGATGTATTAAACATTCTGTCGACTTCACGACGGAGTCCGATTAAGACACGTGTCTCTTCCTGTACCCATGTCTCTGCTCGTTTCTTTGGTGCTCTTAGCTCCTGATCGTCACCACTACTCGTATTATTATTATTATTATTACTGTTATTGTTATTATCGGACATAATAATTAGTTGTTGTTGATGTTGTTGGATTAACATGGTTTGATCAAGGGGGGTGGTGGTGTCTTTGTAGAAATGTAAAGATGGACGAAGTTTATTATTATTATTATTATTGTTAGGCGAGGAGAGATACATTTAGAGAGAGAGAGAGAGAGAGTAAAGTTAATTAGGAAAGTGTTTGTTGATGGGAAAGGAGTGTGGTGGAAGGAGACGGTGGCGCCGCCGTGTAGTGAAAGAGATCTGACTCCATGCCGGTGAATGATTGATTTTATTTTTGGGAAGTTTTAAGGATTAGAATGGACTTTTTTAGCTTACTTTACTTTTTCTAAAAAAGGGCGATGATGACGATAGACTTACTTCATCTCCATCTCTATAATTACACTAAAAATTACTCTCTTTCTCTCATTTTTTCTATTTAATACAATACTTAGGGGCTGATTGGGTGATTAAGTGTTGAATCATTAAGATGGTCTGAATGGGTAAGAGGCTCTGAATGGTTAAGAGCTGAATCATTCAGCATCCCTTATTAGCTTAATGATTCAGCACTTAGGGGCTGTTTGGTTGATTATGTGCTGAATCATTAAGAAATCTGAATGGTTAAGCGCTGAATCATTAAGTTGGACCTCTTAATTGTTAGTTTTCTTGTCCCACATTGGTAGGGGAGCCTCATTAAGGTTCAGCTTATTTCAGTGCTTAATAGTTCAGTGCTTAATGGTTCAGCAACATCCCAAATCTTAATGATTCAGACTTAACCATTCCATTCAGAAGCTAAAAAAACGCGCTGAATGCTGAATCATTCAGCGCTGAATGGTTAAGAGCCTCATTAAGAGGCTACCAAACAGCCCCTTAGTGTCTCCTTTAAATATTTTCTTTATCCTCTACTCATAACCACTTATACTCACTCTATATAATATAGAGATCACACTCACACCACTATAGAGGAGCTAATGTGAATGTTCTTAGGCCATAGCGAGTGAAGAAGGCCCATCATAGATGATGTTAAGTAGGTACTTCAAGACCGAGAAGATAAATTGATTATACTGGATTAGTTATGTTGCCTCATTAACTGATACTGCAGGATCAGTTATGCTGCCTCATTAAAACTTTACTAAGAAAATCCAGTGGCACAACACTTAGCAAAAAGTACAAATTTACTCCCTTCAACTTTACATAAATATCTTAGTATATGAAATACTGAAATCCAATCTTCACTGACAACAGTTTGACTTGATCTTTGATGTCATCTTCTTTGCTTTGAGTGGTCTGGGTAGAATTTTCTTCAAACATTACAATTAGGCTTCTTTTGACTCAGTTTGTATTGTCTTTAACTAGTACAATTCGACTTCCTTTGATTAACTCCAGTCTTCACTCATCTTAGAAGTGTTGAAACCATTGACTTCCACTAGTAGCATATCTAGATTGAGAATTTGAGATTGAGCTTTGTATGGTTTTAACTTTTAATAGATATCTTCATCATCATAACCTGATAGTTGAGACTTCATATTTTATCATGAACAATATCTTGTCTCACTATACGCTTATGATGTCTCACTAAAAACCTTGCTAGGAAAAACCCAATTGAACTTTAACTTGACTGCATCTATGGCTTATATTTGGTATGTGCATTATTATGTGTTGTTAGGTAAATCAAAGGCCAAAACTCTTATGCATATTCAATATTAAATGTTCACACAAACAACATAACATAAATAAAAATTGGACGGTAGACAAGCAGATCATAGCCTAGGTCAGGGGTCCCGACCCACCTTGTTTTTTTGCTTAGTAATGATTTTTGAAAAATTTATATGTATTGAGTTTGCAACCCTGATTTTACCGAAACTTAAATTCAAGATCCGCCAATAAGTGTAAAGATACCTTTTATTTCGATTTTAGCGATACGTATTTAATATTACATAAAGTGATATATAGAGGGTGCCTTAGTATTAATCCAAAACAACGTGCATAGTTGCCTATATAATAACTTCTAAAACCGGATTACATACATACAAAACAGAAAAACCCATAATTTATAATATTTTTTAGAACACCCGCAATGCATGTTTTTGGAGGTTTAACAGATGTTTAGGTGGAAGACAGGGGATTAGACGATAAACATTGCACACATTGCAAGTAGAGAAGGGACGGTAAGTCTGTGGCTATGGATAGCTATGCAATGGAGAAGGCTACTTATGTGAGAGTGGGAGAGTGAGAGAACGAGAGTGGTCCTTTGAAAAGGTTTTTGTCCGTGAGAGCTTTATAAAAGAAAGAGAAAACCGTAAAAAGCTTCCATTACGGATGTTCTTATATGGTTTATCAACAGAATACTCCTCAAGGGGTGGCTTCCCCTTGACCTTCACCCGCTCTCTTACAAGCGGGGCCTAGTGGGGCTATACTGGGATTCGTTCTTATATGCGAACGTCAGACGTACTGTGCACTCTCGTTAGCGACCTGGACCGTTTCTGCCTGACCGATCCCGTTAGCAACCTGGGTCGTTTCGACCCGACTGGGCCCGTCAACGACCATACCATTTCGACCCGAACAGGCCGGTCACCAACCCAAACCGTTTGGACTTGATCAAGCCCCCTAACGACTCGAACCGTTTTGATGAGATCGGTCTCGTTAACGACCCGTGTTGTTTCGACATGGCCGTCCGTCAACAAATGCAAACGATATAATTTTTTGTTTTTAATGACATTGATTTCTATGAGGCATCAACGCTTTTGGTATTGGGTGAGTTTTAATTCAGATTTGTATATGGTTATCTAAAAATACCCATCCTGACCCATTTGTTTTTTTTTTAGCATACCCATCCTGACCCACTTACTTATTTCCTACAATTAAAATTACCCGTTCTAACTCCCTAGAAAATTATACTAAACCCATTTTAACCCACAAGGTCAAATTTTAAACCCAAAACAACCCAAACTCAACTAGATGGGTTGAAATTGCCAGGTCTACTCTCTAACAAGAATGGTAACTCTTAGCATTATATAGATTTGTAGTGGGATGATTTATTTATTTACCATTACAAGTAATATGCCATTTGTTAAATAGGAATCTTGTGTTAACATGCTATATAAAAAACATTGCCATATGTTACTTATATTAAAATGAGAAAACTAAACATTACAACCAAAATGATTCAAACCTGTAAAAAGTTTCCAACAACAACATCATGATAAGTTTGATACATGTCTCTCTTTATTCATCATGTTGCTTCATTTGTGATATAAAACAAGAGCTTCTTGTGATTCATAGAAATTAACAAGATTATAATCTTATTTAGCTAGATCAACCCAATGATCTTATTTCAAATGGACCAGATAGATGGACCGCGATCGTTCCAGAATCTAAACTGCACTCAATGTTGGCGGGATCCAATTGTAGCCATGGGTTTGAACATATCCAACCTTTTCAGCCAATGTATCTGCTTGGTCTGGGCCTCTACTCCCCGGCTCGTATGGAAGGCATTGTATTTCATTGTTATCTATTTTGTGCAGTAATGGAGTAAAGATTTCCCAAGCAGCCTGATCTCACTTAATATTAATATTGATAGTTGCATTCAGCAAAAACAATATGTTAGGATAAAGTAGTTAGTATATGTATGCATACCTTTAACTCATCTCGACGAACAAAATGTTGTTGATCACCTCGTATTCTGCAAAACAGTCGTGTATATTTTTCATAACTGAAAACTTCCCAATACATATGATATCAGATAAATCCTCCACAGTTCTACATACGTGTCAAGGATCAGGCGCTCATATGCCTCTGGAATGATGACGTCTTGATATCTTTGTCGATATGATAAGTCTAGCTCACTTTGAGCTGTTTTCATCTCCAATCCCGGTTCCTTGACCTTATTTAAGATTACGTTAGCTTTCTAACATACCAACAGAAGCTTTTTATTTATTTTATTTATACGAGTTCTTTTAAAAACGCATGATGACATAGAGGTGATCTTTTTGTTAGACTTCAAATCTAGGTTAGTCGCTGTATATCTAAGATAGCGATTTTTGTTTCTTGGAGTACACAAATATGCGTAGATCATACGAGTGTCCAGAATTTTGTCTTTTTGTCGTTGAAGTAGCTATCTTAGATGACGACTAATCCTGATTTAAAGTTCAACAAAAAAATCACTATTTTCCATCGGGTGCTTTCAAAAGATCAAACTCACATTGAAAAGAAAATCATAAATAGAAACATATTTGAAAACGTTGTGCCAAATGCCAAATGCCAATGTGAAACAAGCAAACCGCAAAAAGATGCAGAAATGCTTACTGTTAGCTTCATGTAAATGGCTTCTGAAGGTTGCAGTCGAATGACAAGCTCATTCCTTCCTTTGCTCTTTGCTGAAATAAACAAGTAGTAACTTAAAACGTGTACACTTGCTTGTTTGAATCAAATTCTGTGAACTGTTTCACAAACTAAGTGTGCTTGAATTTAACGATCAAATCCAAACAAAGATAATGCAGAAACTATAGTAACGTACGCTTGAATATATCACCAGAAACATCCTTAAATTGTACTCTTATTTCAGCCTTTTTTGATTTCATTGATTTTCCAGCCTTCAGTATAAAGGGAACACCTTCAAAATGAATAATATGATTTTATCTGCAGACCCTTACGATTTCACTAAATTTAGCGCAAATAGAAATTTCAGTATTTTATAACACCTTCCCATCTTTCGTTGTCAATTCTTACAACCATGGTTGCAAAAGTTGGAGTGTTTGAATCGTTAGGGACGGTGGGATCATCTCTATAGCCTTTATATTGTCCAATGACCACTTCGTCGTCCTTAATTGGGACGACAGAATGGAGAACCTGAAATCAGTTTCGCAAAGTAAGCTTATAATAGCAAGTAAAGTTTTGTTGATAATCGCGCAATACTCCAATTCATTCCATGAAATGGGTAGATTTTGTTCTGTTTTTACCTCAAACGGGTCAAACAGGTCATAGTCATCGTGTGAGTTTTTAGATACCAAAATGCATAAAAACATCATACAACTATTCATAATTTAACATAGTTTTTGTGATCAATGTAGGCATATTATTGAGTTTAATAATAAAAAAGATTAATAAAAGATCTGCTTGCATGTTGCCCGACCTATTACAACCCACGCCTTAAAACCCAAACCTCAGTTTACCATATAACCCAACCCGATAGAAACGAAACTCAAATAATTCACCTTCACTTTCTCATCTCGAATATGCTCAGGCTTTAAAGAAACAGGCCTCTCCATTGCAACCAGGCAAAGCACCTTCACTCCAAACAAACTTGTTACTATTGCGTCATAAAGTTTGTCGAAAAGCCAAGTTTCTATTGTTGGTTAAATGCAAAATATATAAATATAATCTAATAGTACTAATAAGATTTAGTATCTGTTCTATTCCTCTTACTTGCAGTAAATGATTCTGAAGGATGTCCCTAATAATTCTGACAAACAAACCAAAATGTAAATCAGTAACTGCAAGGTTAATCATCGTAAGTATATGTAAAGTGTCGAGAAGTAAAAGAAAGTACCCATATTCATCGAAATAGCCACCACGACCATCAGTTCCAAAATCCTCTTTAAATACAATCTAACAGAGAACATATATAAGATAAATAAGCATATAAAGTTAAGTATATCCAAATGGGCTAGTAGCAACTTGGCTCTAATACTACGTGAAGGTAAAAGTGATACAACGGACAGGTCTTAGGGCGCACGCAGAGTGAAGAATCATTCATTGTCAAACATAAGGTGTATATCCAGAAGTAATACAGTTCAAGAAGAACCATTACCTGTATATTTGAAATGTTGTCATGGTTCCAGAGTGGCATGAATAACCGATTTGCAAAACGAAGCACCAGCTGCATTTCCAAACAAAATTCAGTGTAAATTTTACATAGCTAAAAGGGTCACTTGTATGTAAAGGTAACTAATTTTGGTCCATATAATAAACAAAACATAATTTCCTTAGGATAGGAAAAAGAAAAATCAAGTTCAAAGCTTCTTTATGTAATTATACAACTTTAAAAAAAAAAAAAAACATTAGATAGTTGGAGTTATTCATATTACCAAGTTCTGCACCAACTCCTTTCCTAAGTAATGATCGATACGGTAGATCTGTGATTCATCAAACAATTCTCCTATCTGTGTACTCAATGCTTCAGATGACTCCAGATCCTTGCCGAAAGGCTTCTCAACCACAACTCGTGTCCAACCACCCTTGGCTGCAGGAAATAATACATTGTTCTTTATTAAACGAGTAATTCAACTGATACTTAAACTCTTAAATGTTCATTTTTTGCTCCAAATTATCCCAGAAACATATGATTCTTTACTATACAGAACACACAAAACTAACAGATTTGGTTAGTTATAGTTCTCGTGTAACATCCGGCCCCTCTCACCACCAATATTGTCCGCTTTGCCCGATGGGTCACCCATCCAGAGCTCACGGATTTGTTTTTGGTTGGCCCTAGTCCCAGGAGGTCACCCATCCTGGTACTGCTCCCACCTGAGCACGCTTAACTGTGGAGTTCTCCTCTCATCCACTAACATTAAGCCCCAAAATGCGTTGGTGATTTAAGAGACTTTGGATTACATATGAACCAAGGATCTCTCTTAGCCACGGCCGATGTGGGATTTGCCTAGGGTGTCATAGTTCGGACTGACACTGCACTGTAATCCTAACTAATTTGGTCTCATACTGCATCCAGAAAATGCTAATTGAACTTGACTTTAATAAAATCAACTACCAAATGCTACTACTACTAGTGTGTTTATTTAAGAAGCATATAATTCGAGTAGGGTACGTGCATACATTTGTTCATACAGAACCTCTTTATCAATTTGCAGACAGATGGATATACAGATGGAGGAAGAGCAAAGTAAAAGAGTCTCCTGGACGATCCTCCTTTATCGTCCTTTGACCTTTCGTATGCAGATATTGCCTCATCCAATGCCAAAAATCCCTCGTCGGCATCATAAGAGCCGCTTACATATTTGATCTACACAAGCAACCGCACATAAAGATAGATACTGCAGCTATTTCAGAGCTTAGAAACGACAATATAAAGGCGATTCATGTACTTACCAGCGGAAGAAACTTAGATACATCTTCCTCATGTGTTTCTTCACCACCTTTGCGTGGTGTCAAGTATCTGCAGATGCCAACACATTATTAGCTACATTGAGCTAAAAGAGTTAAAATGTGACCCGAACACCATTGCAATAATTCGACCAACTCTTAACATGCATTAGTTGGCATAATCTATTTCAGTAATATCACTTCTTTTCTTTTTAGTTGTGATTACTACAGTTTCGCGCCACTTCCATGTTAAACGTAGGGTACAAGTATTATTATTACTACTTTCTGTTTTCTTGTTGTTCCGCCCATTGGCGGATCTTCACTGGGGCCGGACGAAGCCCCACTCCATCCAACTTTTTCACTTCGTAGTGTAAATTTTACCAAAAATTTTTATATGTATTCAGTTCATCCCTACCAAATTTGAGTCTGGCCTTATCAGTTTTTTCGTTCAAGATCCGCCATTGGTTTTGCCTCTCTTAGTCACAATTTATATTATTCGCTTTATCTGGTTAACTACACTTTCTATGGCAAAAGAATAAAAAAAAATGTTTTCTTAGCCATTGTTATCGGTGAGAGCAACCTCTTTATCTCGTGGGATAGAGGAAAGGCTTGCCTGCGTCCCACCTCCATACCCATATGAGTGGGATTCTACTGGTACGTTTGTTTATTTAATACTTCAACCTATTTCATCTATTAAATCCTATTTATATGTGTTTTTGTTATATGTAAATCATCAATTTCTTTGTATCTTGATTATCATTTATTCTTACCAAAAAACAATGTATGCTATCTAGATATGCACCTTTTATTTATATATATACACACAATGTTGTCTAATTTGTGTCAATGAATAAACAATTTAGATATATCATCAAACATAGGCATTTAAACTTACTCACGAAGACGATTGCGCAAATCGTCATCAGACATTTTGGTCCTGGCATAGCCAAAAATACCAACATCATGTGACTCAATGAATTTTTGACGATGAAGATGAAAAAGTGCAGGAAATGTCTTCTTTTTGGCAAGATCACCAGAAGCACCAAGCACAATAATCGAAAGACATCCGGTTGTTTCCGGTTGGTAATCACCCAATGCAGGTTCACCCATAGATAACTCGATAAACTAGTCGCGATTCATGAATCGCGATTATACCAGGTTTCTGTAATTAAACAAGCTGTTCAAATGGATCCAAAAAAACTGTTCCAATGTAACAACATTACATTATTATTGTTATTACTATTATTATTATTATTTTACCTAGTCACAACACAACATATAATGAAGATGTTTAGAATTTGATCATATAATTATGTGAGGTATATATTGCTTTAGATGTATAGCAAGCCCATGCTGAACGGATAACTAATCTAACGGCAAATGTATTTTTTTTTAAGTTTTACCCCTGAAGTATATATAATAGCTCTGTTTGATCCCTCGAGTAATTTTCTTTTTCGAACAATTTGTATTTATTTTTTTGTTTAAATCCCTGATAAACCATGTAATGATGAATGGATGAGTAAGCTACACGGATAGTCCTTGAAGCAAATTATGGATGCAGTCTCTAAGCTTTACGAATTTATCTTATGTGAAAGACGTTTAGTTTTAAAGATGGTAGACATTTTGTTTTCTTTCAAAGATGGTTGTTGTGATCAAATAATAAAATAACCATTTTGCCCTTTTAAAAGGTACATTTCAACCACGTCGCTCCTTATTTTAAAGAATGCGTAGAACTTTTACACACCCCTAATGAATTTTTTGACAATCTGACATCTATACAAGTGGTATAGTCTTATACGACTTGTACAAGGTCAGTGAATATCAGATGTTTGTGACTGCCCTATACGAGTGTAGAGCGGCATATAGACTCATACAGGTAGTATAAAGTCTTGTATACGTGACACAAAAGACACTGATTTGACGTGTTTGTAGGGCAAGGTGTCCATATAAGACTCATACTCTCATATGAGTCGTACATATAGTGTCAAAAAGATAGTTTTGGATTTACCATTATCAGCTTCCTTTAAAATACAATTTAACTTTGTTGGTGTCGTTCACATTGGAAAGCGTGAGCATATTTTGGTAGATGGGCTAGAGTTCGTGTGTCTAAACAGTTAAGTATGTTTTAGTATTAGCTAAAGAACTCTTTAGTCTTGATCGATCAATACTTTAGTGCATTGACACAGGATTATTGAATCGTTGGTGTCCATATTTCATAGTTCTAGGATTGGTAGAATATGAGGAACCACATAAATATCGGAGTCGAGTCTGGTTTGGCATATGCTTTTTTGTGTGTAGTGCCTGAGTTTTTATAAACATTCAATACACATACCATCATTGACCTGCGAACACGACACATTTGTCATCAGTATCTAATAACATCATCCAAATCACCATTAGGCTGGACAGTATACCATGGGGTGGAGGGGAGGAGGTGTCCGTTTGGTCGCAAGAGGAACACCGCCCCAGCGGGTATCGAATTTTTCGACCCCATGTTAGGAACTTAGGATAGTTTTAAGATTTATCTAAAAAAGAAATTGAAACGGTTTTTATAGATTGGTCTTTAAGTAATTAATTAATTTTTAAAGAAATGGGTAGCGATCGTATGATACATGCTTGCACATTTCTAGAAAAAAAAAAAAAAACTGCAAAATCAGTGCACCAAAAGTAAAATATGACAACCTGTGCAACATAACAATTAAACCAACCTATCCTAAAATCACTTCTTACAGTTGATCATCTTTTATCAGCGTTACCATAGGTCATGACGAAACTAATGTTCTTGTATTGTTGATTGCGTGATCGGTTTTTACAGTTGTTTTAACATAAAACGAAACGGACAACATGAAATCAGTAACATATCTGTATTTTCTTTTGGAATGTCACATTTTGAACCACTTTGGCTTCGTCGTCTTCTTTTCACTGGCAGGCTTTTGTGATGAAGAAGGGACAGCAGACACAACAGGTTCCGGAGCAGGTTGATCAGGATCCGACTTCTGCATGGGCACAAGTTCTAGACCTTTCAAAGACATGACATCCTCTTTAAGATACGGGCCTTGTGGGGTTTCGACACCTGGACATAGAAACATACCATCAAATAACATATCTTATCATTTTTTTTAATTACGCCCCACTTACGGTGTGCGCATATAATGTATATATGTGCGGCCCTCGGGGGGGCAAAAGTAAAGTTGCACTTTTTTCAACGTTATTTTACTACTTTCGTGAAAATAACGCTAAAAACGACGGACGGTTAATCATGCATCATGTGGTGGCGTTGATAGCGAAAAGACAAAGGGGTACATGCACCGATCGGGTTTGTCCCGATTGCTAAGTGTTATGTGCCTTATGTCCAAGGCTTGATACCAAACCACATCGAGCCGGGGGTCTCACTGGAAGCAGCCTCTCTATTCTTAGGGGTAGAGGTAAGGCTGTCTACATCTTACCCTCCTCAGACCCTACCTTAGCTTTGCTATAGGTAGGATTAACTGAGTATGATGATGATGATGATGATGATCATCATTTTTTTTTAATTCTTCTCATTAAAGACTATGCAATCATAAGAAAAACAAATATATAAGAATACCTTTTGGTAGGTCATATGAAAAATATACAATCGCACCAGGAGCAAACCCAGCAGAATACAAGTCCTGTGACAAGTCCTTTATTTGCTTCTTTGGAGGAGTGGTATCTGAAAAATTGCCATATTTCGCCTTACAAATGGGTTAAACTAAGAACCTTAACTAAAACGAATGACTCAAATTGTTTTAATGAGACACTTTAGTCAGAATAAATAGATTAATATTTAAAAAGTAAAATTCTGGTAACCCATTTATAAAAGCAATATTTAGCTATAGATATAGACATTGTAGACAAAAGTGTTGGCAGATGAACCCAACCCAACCATTTTACCACCTTTAGCTTGCACCGTTTCTAGATTCCACTTTATTTGGGAGTTTGAAGAACACCAAATACAAAGATGTTCATCTCAAAAGGTGATGTCAGATAAATTATCACGTAGATACTCTTTTTTTAATGTGTATACTTAAGCTATTGTATGCTCACATATATAGTAAGGAAGGTCGGGTCGAGCCACAACTTTCACAAGGAGATCAACTAAGCTTTGCAGCGTCTCTGAAGGATGGAATGTCGCTTCTAATGTGTGGTTATCTGGGAACCTTACACGAACCACAGCCTGGATAAATAAAAATATGTGTATAAATACAAGTTACAACATAGTGACATACTAAATCAGATGACCAATGCATTAAGATTACAAACTTAAAAGAAGTCGCTCAACAGATCATATCAATAATCTACCTTGGTAATTCTTGATCTACTAGCTGCTGCTTCAGCATCTCGAATCTTTTTTGTCTTCAAATATTTATCTGCTCATAATGGCTCGTGGTAAGATTTATAGAATGATAATACCAAAATACACACAATTGGTGATTACTATTTCCAAAAGAGAGATTGTGTTTAGACTTCTGACATTATATAAACATGATGTTCTCACTTGATTTATCATCTCTAACAAAACCATGTTGTCATCCCTAAAAACCGGGCTACAAGTTCCTAGCAACTTAAAACCCTCCACAGAAAGAAAGCCTTAAATTATCAAAGATATGCAGGCACGCAACGTTATAACACCCTTCGTTGTGTATCCCACACACACAAGGTGCAAAGAAGAATGATCACTCCACAGTCCCCTCCCATTCCCCAAGCACAAATCCACAGAAAGATAAAACGAAGCCAGATCTACTGAGCTCATATATAGGCTATAGCAGAACATCCTAATAGAGTTATAAAAGCAACATACTCATAACTCACCTTCCTTTTTTTTGGTAGCCAAGATGCGATAATAATCTTCTGTGGTGAATTCCAAGTCATCTTGTTCCTCTATCAGATAAATAAACCACACTTAATCACACAGAACAAGGCACATGCTTGCATACTTTTAGTTTCAGAAAAAGTTATCTCATACCACTGTCAGCGGCATTATTCGATGTTTGAGAAATTGTCGCCGGTGTTGTCTCAAACACACAAATTTCCCGACCATAATTTAGCTTTGCAGCAGCAAGCTTTTCCTAAATTAGCAAATCACCAACAAACCATATCATCTCATCAGTTCAAACTTCAAAACATCAGACATTTTTAGAATCTTTTCGGTTCGACTTCTATAATCTTATCCTCAGTTACTTGTATATTCAAACATTAGCCGTTTAAAACTGAACATAAATCACCTACTTTAAAAAGTAATCTCAATAGCATGTCAAACTCAAATATAATAAACCTATATAAATAGAAACCCTAATAATAATTTCAAATCACAAATATAACTTAATCAATGTCCCAAGCTCCTTGCTTTACATCCAAACAAATAATGTAATACCCACAAGATTCAACCATATATAAGTCCTATCCCCTAATTAACCGATTCACAGTTAGTTTCATAAAACCCTAACAACAACAACAACAACAACAATAATAATAATAATAATAGGATTGATTCAAATAACGTTGCTGATGAACATTTGAACCAGTTAAAATGTTTGATCGAGTGAATAAACAACGCAATACATCCAACCGTACACGTAACCAACGTAAACTATCAAAATATTATTACATATTTTAAGGAAAAAAAACAAATAAGGTTAAAAATTAGATGAAATCGAATGAAGTGAAAACAAGTAAGGTAAAGTAAAAGAGAAAAACCGTTGCAAAATTAGCATCCATAGGATCAGCAACGGAGAATCGCTTTCGTTTGATGGCTGGTAGAGACTCCGCTAACATCGGCGATCCAAACCTCTGTCACCGTCTTTTGCGTAACGTCTATCTTTTGCTTATCTTAATCGAAGCAAACTCCTGGTAGGGTAACCATGATGATGATTGTATATGTACTTTTTTTTAAGTGAACGGATTAATCTAAACGTTATGTTATGTTATGTTATGTGTTAACCATATATGACACACGTGTTTTGATGTATTTGATTTAACTCAATAGCATTACGGTTACGATTGGATCAACGTGTAAAGTAATCGAGTTTATCTCTACAATGACAACATATTTATATGTGGTCATACTCGTACATAGGAAATGTACAAAATTAAAATAAAATAAATTGTGTATATACAAAAATATGACATTTGTAAAATTTTACCCCTATTGTGTTCCGACGGTGTCGAAACGTAGAGTAACTCGAATCTATACCATCAAATGAGAACATATTATATTTGACCCTATTTGATTCGGAAGTAAATTTACGGCAAAACATAGACCAACTGAAAACGTACATAATATAAACATGAAGACGTATTATATTGGATCTAACTTGCTTCCAAAAGAAAATTTACGTTGAAATATATACCAACTTGAATTGATTCCGACAAAAAAAAAACAACTCTACAACTCTTATAAATGATATTTTACAAACTTTTAAACTTTTTTCAAATTTAAAACCTCATAAAAAGGTGGTTTGATTAATAAGATATATGAAAGTGTTTAAAAATAAACAATGGCAATTTTCTTCTTGGAAGCAAAGATCTCTTGTACTTTAAGCAAATGAGTGAAAGGACACCCTAGTTTCTAGTTGGTTAAGTTGTTTTGGCAACCGACTTACTCCATGGAGTCCATACTACTAAACCTCACTGTTAGTAAACTTGGTAATAAGGTTTTAAAACAAGTTTTGACTAATTGCAACAAATGAAATAATTGGTCCATATCAAGCACAATTGAAACACATTTTTTTAACGGTGAACTTCATTAAAAACGGACGCATCCTCAAAACGAGGACCGCCACAAAAACTACAACATATACAAAGGGCTAGCAATTGAAATACATATAAGTCCAAACACATTCTTAAATTATTGTTTGCATACACATTAAAATGAAAAAAAATATATATAAAGAAAACAAAACAAGAATTGAAGAATATATCGAGTTGGTCCTGAAAGAACATTCATTCACAAAACACTAGTAAATCGGGAACACTTCCGAGAAACCAACGATATTCACTTCTATATTTTTTTCAAGTTACACGTTGTGGTGATCCAGCCTTTCTTATAAAGACATTGTAGTGATCACTACCATCTTCGAGAGACGTTTATACTTTATACACCAACTGACCAACGATCATCTACCGTTCATTGAACAACGCTTTTCAGTGGAAGGTCAGAATCCGTGTATGATGGATTTGTTAACTTCCATTAAACACTATATAATATTATATTGTTAGGTCTATCTGATTAAATCGTCCCATCTTTGCTTATTTGTTATAATTAACAAAAGTCCCCGAACTTATAAAAGTTGGTTACAAGTTTTGTAACTTCATGCATCTACACCTTACTTGACACAAATCCAAGTCTAAGAATTATACTTTTCTTTAGTCGAGCCAACAAGCTTATTCCTTGTTTACATATTTAGGCCTTTTCATTACTTTCTTAGCATTGAAGCAACCTCAGAATGCCTCTTAATTGTTTTCCTAACTCAGTCAAGATTCACTAAAGACTCATCAAAACTTGTCCACTACACACACCCTAAATATCAGGCAACCCGTTGACATAAAGAATTTCATGGTAACTTTAAATAATAAGAGTTCCACAATCAAAGGCTTGGAGATAACAAGAGAAGCAAGCTTCATCAACAACTTTCGATCTATGATTTGAGAATGTTAACTATTTTTTTGTCCGGTTTAACTGGTCGGACTAGTGTAATAGTAGCCTACTAAGAGACTATCAATTTAATTACCAGTCTAGTTTAAAACATTTTATACAAAGCCAAGACGAGCCACTTATTCTCTCCGAATATCCATAACACATCATTTATAGCACCGACCAAGGCCGTCCCCGAGAATTGCTAGGGATTTAGGGGTCTCGTGTGAGAAAAAAATAGGCCCTTAAACTATAATAGCTGCTAGTTAAAAAAGTAAAGGCAAAACGTTTGTCCAAGGATTCAAACCTGAATACCTCATGCACACACGCGTGTCTTAGCCACTGGACCATCTTGACTTCTGATTTAACTTGCGTGTTTATTATATATATATATATATATATACGCATACACATATAATATAAATTTATTTTACACTTATGTGCCCTCTGAAATCGTGGGCCTGGTTCGGAGGCACACCCTGCACCGGGTCTGAGATTGGCCTGGCACCGACGTATCAAGTGGCGATAATTTTCACGCACAATACTATTTTCTCTGTCAAAGTCCGTTGATACAGTGAGAGAAAAAGTGAAGGTCACCGACATGAAGAGAGTACGATCCACAAGGTTATCCTTTTTTTTTGAACGACCAACTAAATATCATCTGAACTGTCAGTGAGTTAGCACTGGATAAATGGTTGCCCACTGGGCAGCACAAGTCCACCAAGCCACCAATTCAGAGAAAAACCTACCATCCGAACGTCCACTGTAGTAAAACTCTCAAACTTGAGACCAAATAGCTTCAACCTTTTATCTTCATTTCCCCGTACCACTCCATGCCCCACAAATGCTTTGTGATTCCACAAGGTTATGATATTTACCTTCCACCACTCACTAGCCACCTATTACATTATGCTATTGATATCTCACTATTTTAAAAGTAACAACAAAAACAAAAACAAATCCTTAAAATTGTCAAAAATACAACCCAACACAAACTTACCCCTTTTCGCCATCATCTCCATCCTCCATTCAGCTAACATTATTACAATCTGTCACATAATTCATTCCTAACAATTTCAATCAATCTTATTCCACCATCTCATAAAACTCTTCTCACATTGCTTCTTATTTTTACAAAATTATTCTAAAAACCCATGAGATCCATCAACTGTTAGCTAGGGTTCCAAACACAGACAGACTGTATGCCATGCCTAGTGTTGCTGTCAAACTATACAGTGTCTTCTTCAAAGTATTATTCAAACGACGCTTACAAAACCGAATCCAAAACCCTAATCCAATCACTTCATTCGGCGTGACGTCACGCCCTGAAGAATCAATCGCCCCTTCAAACCCTTCCTTCACTGACGGCGTTGCTACCAAAGATATACATATAGACCCATCATCTTGTCTTTCTATTCGTATATTTTTACCTGACACGTGTCTTAATAATGTTTCTGCAAGTTCAAGTAATGGTTTTAGTGGCTTAAATGTAAATAATAATAATAATAATAATAATGGTGGATATAGAGGTTATAAGCCGTTAGGTGGGAATAGAAACAGGAAGTTGCCAGTGATGGTGCAGTTTCATGGGGGAGGGTTTGTGGAGGGGAGTTGTGAGTCGGTAGGGAACGATGGGTTTTGTCGGCGGATAGCGAAAGTGTGTGATGTGATTGTGGTGGCGGTTGGGTATAGGCTGGCGCCTGAAGGACGGTATCCGGCGGCGTTTGAGGATGGGGTGAAGGTTATGCATTGGTTGGCGAAGCAGGCGAATTTGGCGGAGTGTGGGGAGGTGGTTGGGAGGAAGGGGGAGATGAGGAAGTCGGGTGGTGAAGGGCGTGTTGTTGATGCGTTTGGGGCTTCGTTGGTGGAGCCGTGGCTTGCTGCACATGGTGATCCTTCGAGGTAGATTCTTGTTATTTTTTTGTAGTTAATAGTTGAAGCTTCAGTTGTAGGAAATTAGGAGTTTAGGTGTCTAGATGTTAATATTGTTTCATGTTAATGATTGGTTTAAATGACCACATAAATGAATTTACGATACCAATTATGCTAAGCAAGGAATGTTAACTGTGTTATTAGGAAGTGTAGGCGCTGCTTTGAGGATGCGTGTGTCTGTAAGTAAAGCTTATTTGGTTGTAGATAGAACAATGCCTTGTGTACAAATGTCACACCTTGCGTACGTGATGCAAGTGTATCATGCCTCGTATACGTGATGCGTGTGTCTTGCGCATCGCGTCTCGAGTTTTGGGACCTAAACACCTTGCAGCACACCTAACGCTTTTTTTAGCCTAGATGTCCTCTTATTTACTCTTTCATATTTGGGTATGTCATTTGCACCCATACTCCCAGACCCTTAGGATAAATAAAATCCTCAATCGTACATATGTAGTCTACGAGGCGGCTATGTGCATCCTAATAGTCATATACTAATACGTCAGCTGCTGTGGGTCGTGGGATATCCAAGCCATATTCATACACACTTTTCCTGACTTGCTTGTCAAGCCTCTTTGGAAGCAGGGAAAAGGTTATATTGTCCTAAACAGTGATTCTATAACTGAAATTCCAACTAAAAACGATATCACAAGTTCGTTTTTCTACTTCAGCAATGAAGTTTAAAATCGAAACCTTAGATGGCTAACTGAGTTTTCAATTCTTGATAAACATTGTATGCAGATGCGTACTTCTTGGGTCGAGTTGTGGCGCAAACATTGCTGATTATGTAGCTCGCAAGTCAGTGGAATTCGGAACACTACTGGCCCCAGTTAAAGTGGTGGCCCAAGTTTTGATGTATCCCTTCTTCATTGGAAATACTCCCACGCATTCCGAGATAAAACTATCAAACTCTTACTTCTTTGACAAGTCAATGAGCATACTTGCATGGAGACTCTTCCTCCCAGAAGACGGGTTCAACCTGGACCACCCTGCAGCCAATCCTCTCATTCCCAACAGAGAGGGTCCCCCTCTGAAGCGAATGCCACCAACATTAACAGTTGTGGCAGAACATGATTGGATGAGGGATCGTGCCATTGCTTACTCCCAGGAATTAAAGAAGGTAAACGTTGATGCACCAGTCCTGGATTACAAGGATTGCGTCCATGAATTTGCCACTCTTGACATGCTTCTTAGAACACCGGAAGCACAAGCATGTGCAGAAGACATTGCCATATGGGTCAAGAAATACATTTCAATAAGAGGTCACGAGTTTTCATATTAGAATACGGATGGATATACCCATAAATCGCCGGCTTTATTATCATGAGTTTTTTTAATCATATACAGATTATGTTAGGTTATATATGTTGGTTGATCCCCACTGAGATTTGCTCTTTCTCTTGTAAAAGTGTTGTAAAATTTGTTCTGATGGATAATATTAAATGAATGTGCCAGCTTGTGTTGGGGTTTAATGGAGAGTTCTTTTCTTTATTATTTATGGCTTTATTCATAGTGGGGATCTAGAAATTAATTTCAGTAGTAATGTTTTTCATTTTTTTCATTTTAGTAGTAACGTTTTTCAAATATCCTTAAAAAAAAAAATTTCCCCTAATTTTCCACTACGCGTGCGAAGTTGAGTAGCAACGGACGCGGCACCTAGCTTCAAGCTAGGTCCGCCCGCCCCTGTTTATTCATCTCCAATAGAAACTGTGACCCATAACGAGTTTAAATCTAAAGATGACGGATATTAACAGCTCTTGATGCCATTGCCCTAAGATCACCAGAGGCTTCTGCAGCAGACCCTCGAAACACTAACATTAACTCTTCTCGCTGCAATCTCAGAGCCAAAGCAATATCCTCATCTTGTGCCACCTCTCGCTGCTGCCTCCTCCTGCTTACACTGTTATATCCAGCTTCTCTGTTATTCAGCAACACTACAGAAGTGGATTCAATCGTCGTTGAACCTTCGGCCACCACCTTTCTTGCCTCTATTTCTTCAGGAAACAAGAGCTGTATCGTGTTCCATAAAACTGTATTGATGGTGCAAGATCTTCCATTGCTGGAACAAACACAAGATTTCCCATCATGAAAATGAATACTTACTTTTAAAGAACAAGTTTTGATTATCTTTTTTATAAATAAGGTTTAGTGTAGAACCTGATAAATTGCCTGCACTTTGGGCAACGCCGGCCGCATTTGTCAGCAGCAGATGTCAGACATTTCTTACAGAAACTAAAACATTTCCAAATCAAAATTAAAACCCTGTAGTAATTTGGGTATTTTAATTCATTGATCAAGTAATTACCTGTGTCCACAAGAAGTGGTACTTGGTTCGAAACAAATTTCTAAACAAATCTGTAAACAATAAACATGGAACTCATAAGAAAATAAATAGCACTTAGGTGTTCATAGGTTCAATTTTCATTATATGTGGCCTTTTTTTCCTTTATAATTATCGTTTGTTTTGTGGACACACAACTGTCAAATACTCGGTTTGATCCTCGTTTTATTCGGCTTATTTGGTTAGAACCAGATTCATATTTTTGGAAACCAAAAACTGAATGCCCAATTCAGATTTAACCGAAAACCAAATATGTAATTTGGCATGGTTTCAGTTAGATTGGATTTTTGGTTTAGTCGTTTGCAACCAATATACGAACACTCATACTTACTGCACACGAGAGTTCTTCACGAAGGCGATTAATGCATGGAATCAAAGTGTTTCCAGAGCTTGATTCATTTGATTTCTCAAACTTTTTGTTATTAACATTAACTTTCCCATCAATCTTCTGTTCTTTCTTCTCTTCTAAAGATTCTGTTAGTACATCACAACAAATTAGTGCTAAAATAGAAAAAAAAAATCAATAAATAAAGGTTCTAATGATCAAACAGACCTTCAAGAACTGCAACAAATTTTGAAACAGGACTCTTCCTCTGATCTCTACGTTTTCTGAATCCCATCACATTAATCAATTAACATAAATCGTTGAAACCGACCAAAACTATTCAAACTGAAGAAAGTTGGCCAGTTTGGCTAGTTTGAAATATGCAGTGGCGAAACTTGAACTTTTAGACGGTGGGGTCCGAACGTCACGAGACCCAAGTTTTTTTTCAAATTGGTGGGGGCTGGACTCAAAAAGTACAAAATTTTTGGATAAACTGAGAAAATTTGCACTACTGAGCCGAAAATTGGTGGGGGCTAGGGCACCCCCTGGCCCTCACTATACTTAGCTCCTAGAAATATGTATGAACTGGTTCACAGTTTGAAACTTGGAACCGAATGTGTAAATGGAACAAGCTATTTAACATTTATTATTTAAGCTTATAAGGCTGGGCGGTGTGGAGACAGGGACGGGGCATGCCACGTAGGAAAAGGGCCAAATATGAAGGAGGAGACATGGGAGGGGGTTGTGTTTGAGACATGGACCTCCAATTGGTCCATGAAAAAGGTTGTTGTTGTGATTGGCCCGTCCCGGGCGTCTCTAAAGGGATGGGGGAGACGAAGACGGGGTGGGGGCCCTTTTCCTACGTGACATGCCCGTCCCCGTTTCAATCATTTTTTAACTTTAATGCAAAAGTGTGTGTGTTTTTTTAATTTATTTCTAAAATAGCAAAAACAAACCGTTAAACTGTAAAACTGTGAAAACCAGCCGGTCCAGCCAACCCAACCGGTTGGGGTTGGATTTCTAGTCCAAAAAATGGTCAAAACTAGGCGAACCAAAGCGTGAACATCCCTAGTGAAAAAAAAAACGGATACAAATTCAATGCATACTATTTAGCTTCCATACCGTCTAGAATCACTAGGTGGAGTTTTAAACATAGAATTGTATCGCCTCTTATGTTTCGAATTATGATCCGGGTATTATCATCAACAAGTGAAACCATTATTAGAGTTTCTTCGTCCCAACCGGCCCTGGCTGCAACTGATCTAAACCCGGGACTGAATAAACACTTAGCATTCTCTTCGTTTTCGGATTGTGTTAGAGAACTTTGTTTAGGTTGTTCATCCAACATTTTCTCAAGCTTTGATAATCTACTACTTGTGTGTTTATGTGAGGAAATTAGAATGGTTTGATTTTTTTTTTATTTTTTTCGTTCCATTTTATTCAACTGTTTTTGGAAATTATGTATAACGGCTACTTTTTAGAGTATGTGTGGATTCCTTGTAACAGAAGTTTAAGGATTCCTTGTACAATCATCATTTCATTGGGCTTTAATATAGGCTTTGACTTGTTTCAGAGCCCAGCAGCCCAAGTTGCTGATATTGTGTCACTTAGGTGGTGTTTGTTTTTCTCCCAGAAGCCCTTCTGACCTCTTTTGTCTGCGCCGCGCAGATGCGGGCAGACGTTTAGGGCAGACAGACTGTTTGTTTTTTCGGAAGACATTCAACTCCAAAAGCTCTTCCTGACCTCTTCTTGGTGCAGACCTGGACCAAAGTCTTCTAAGGTCTTCTCCTCTTCTCTTCTCCTCACCCACCACCACCATCACCACCACCCACTACCACCACCACCACCGTCACCCACCCACCACCCACCACCACCACGGTACCCACAACCACCACCCACCACCCACCACCGTCCGCCACCACTCACCACCACCACGTCCAACCACCACCTACCACCGTCCACCCCACCACCACTACCACCCCCACCACCACTACCACCACCCACCACCACCACCCACCACCACCACCACCGTTCAGCACCACCGTCCATCTCACCACCATGGTCCACCACCACCACCGTCCACCACCACTATCACTACCACCACCCCACCACCCACCCACCACCACCACCCACCACCACCCCACCACCCACCACCGTCCACCACCACTACCACCACCACCCACCACCACCACCACCACCTACCACCGTCCACCCACCACCACTACCACCAGTCACCACCACCACCCACCACCACCACCACCACCTCCACCCACCACCACTACCACCACCCACCACCACCACCGTCTACCACCAGACTATATAAAACTCAGTTTATTTAAATTTAAGTTTATTTCAGCAGCCTGCAGACGTTAACAAACAAACAGTCTTCTTCTTGCAGACTGCAGACCTTTGGTCCACCTCTTCCCCTGCAGATGTGTCCGCAGACCTGCAGACCTTTTCCTGCAGAAAAAACAAACAACACCTTAGAAGAAGGGGTGTAAAACGAGCCGAGTCCAAGCCTGACTAGGCTTAATGCTCGGGTCGAAAGTAATACCCAAGATCTTGAGCTCGGCTTGAGATAATTTGAAAAACAATTTGAAACGAGCTAAATGCTCGGGTCGAGTGCACTTCAATAGCTTAAATAAAGCCAAAGCTCGCTCACTATTACCATTAGTTAAAACTAAATATGTTTTAAAATGGACAAATATGCGTACATAGAAAAATAATAAAAAGTTTTGTTTGGGCTCGTTTAGGCTCGTGAGCGTATACGAGCTTTTGTATGTAAAGCTCGGGCTCGTTAAGGCTCGACCCGTTCGAGCTTTTTGCCGATCCGATCCCGAGTAGCTCTC
>JAUTDX010005200.1:0-26256 GCA_030844895.1 Ambrosia x helenae | reverse complement strand
GCTGGATATGACAAGGCATCGGCTGGTGATGGTGAGGGTGTGAAGCTCGGCGGAGGTGACGCGCAGAAGAGTGACAACCCGGGGGTTATTTCAGCCGGGTTCAGGCTAGATGTGGCTACCGGTCTGTTTATAGGCCGGAGTGGTCGGTGGGTGAGGATGGTCGGTTCTTTCAAGTGGCCATATGTGAGGCCTGGTTGGCCAGCTCCATTCCACCCGCTGAGCGGGCCTACACGGCCAAACGAGGCCCGCCTTGCCCTTCTCCAGGACGGGGCCGCTGGTCTTGCCATGGCGGCTGCCACTATGAGCGAGATACGGCGTAGTGTTCAGGACCTGATGGACGCGCAGCAAGAGCTTGCCGCCCGCAAAGCTGCCTTAAAAAATGTGCGCGAAAAGCACAACAAAGAATGCGTGGCGAAGTCTAAAGCTCTCAATGATGCCCTCGCCCAGGTGAAGATTGTTGAGGGTCGACATGCTAAGGCCGCCCAAGAGTGGAAGGCGTCTTGCGAAGCCACCAACCAGACCATCGCCAAGAACGTGATCGTGTGTGTTCTCTTGAAGGGGAAGTTGAGCAACTTAAGTCCGCGTTGGCGGGGAAGAACCGAGAACTCGAGGATGAGAAATCCAAGGTTGCCTCCGCAAATGCTGATGTTGGCCAAGAAAGAGGATGAGGTGCTCTTGCAATCGTCGCAGGTCTCACGACTTGAACATGACGTCAACTTGTTGCATCGTGAAGTGGACGCCTTGCGGGATGAGAAACTGGCCTTATCCGCGGATGCCAAAATTTCTCTGACGCGCGGGACCATGCCCTGGAAGCCTTGCGGGTCGCACAAGAGAATCAAGTCAAGGCGGAGGATGATGTGCAATGGGCTGATGACTACCGGTGTGCAAGGGGTATGTCTTTCCTTGCGCTAGCCTAATGTCTTTCTTATTCTTGTTTCTGACGTTTGTGTTTTACGACGCAGGTATTTGCTCGTGTTTGGGAAGAACCCGCGTTGGTGCAATCTGTCGCCCGCCTGCTTGAAAAGTCAAAGCAGTTTGGTGCCGCCCTTGGATTTAAACAAGGGTTCGACTTTTGCCTTGGTGGTCATCCCTTTGAGGACAACCCATTCCGCAACATTGATGCCGAAGCGGAATATGACACGGAGGTGGCGGCCTACGACGAGTTGACCTTCCCAGTGATGGATGTGGTTGCGGAGTGTGCTAAGCTTCCCCATGGTGTTCAAGTCTTGAGGGAAGCTTTTGAAGAGGCTGAGCAGGAATGCCAAGAGGAGGCGGATAAGGAAGGAAGAGAGGAGGCAGCCAGGGAGGCCGCATCATTAAGAGGTGAAGGCTCGTCCTCCGCTCCGCCACGTGATGAAGGTGATGATGATTTTATTGACAACGTTGACTTTGATGGGGAAGATTAATTTGAACGTAATGTTGAACTTGGTTGATCGTTGTTTGGTGTTTGTACAATTTGTTTTTCTTAATTTCCTTTTCGTTGTGTTTGAACTATATGGTCGTAGACGCCTTTTGATTATCTATGAATTTGGTTGTGTCTCTTGCTCTACTTCTGTCATTATTATTTGTCATAAAATCTGCAGTCATGATGTCAGCCGTCAGTCATTAATGACTGCTGACGGCGCAGCAGGGCACCTGAAGTGACACAAGTCACTATTGTCGATGTGTATGATTACTTCCATTAATTGCCCTTCATAATTGTCCTTAAGATTGTGCTTATAAAAGGGGGTAGCAAAGGCTTCTCTTGAGCAACTATCTCCTTTTCTTCCCCTTGTTCTTATGGATTCCGGTCAGCCAAGGATGAAAGCTCTTGTCGAGTGTTACGACCACACCGCAGCCATAGCTGCTCTTTTGGAGCTCCGGCAACGTGTTCCCTCAGGTACTGTTCCGGTGGACATTGTTGGGCCCTCGTCTGCCAACTCAGTGGATCCTGAGAAGAAGATGAAGGCCCTGGCCGAATGTTGTGGTAGGGTCCTTGCTGTCCTCCTCCGGTGGCCCCTGTTGGTGTCAACGGTATCCGGCCGATCATCATTGCCTGTCCGGCTGTTGGGGTTGCGAGGCCTACTCCCAAGGTTTGCTTTCGCCGGAGCGGTGGTGCTTGGGCTCATGTGGTTGTCATAGATTAAGTTATGCTAGAAGTTCTTGTAAGGTGGTGTGGATATATGTATAAACCACCGAAAAAACCCAACTTTTGTATTTTAGATGGGTTTAATTTTGTGTATGCATTTAAACATTTGCATCATTGTTAAATGTGCAGTGGGTATGTGTATGTGTTCCGTTGCTTTATCATATAGTTGTAGCAAAATTTAAGGACCTTCTTTTGCGGCCCAGGTGGCGCATTTGGTGTGAAAACAGCAGTGCCTCTTGGGTTGCTTAGTCTGCGGAATTGCTTAAGACAGCGTTGCCCGCAGACCGAGGTGGCGTGATTGGTTTGACAGCAGCGATGCGCCCCTTGGGCTGCTTAGTCTGCGGAGTCGCTTAAGACAGCGTTATCCGCCGACCAAGGTGGCGCGTTCGCTGTGAAAACAACGATGCGCCTCTTGGGTTGCTTAGTCTGCGGAGTCGCGTAAGACAACGTTATCCGCAGACCAAGGTGGGGCGTTCGCTATAAAAACAACGATGCGCCTCTTGGGCTGCTTAGCCTGCGGAGTCGCTTAAGACAGCGTTGTCCGCAGGCCAAGTTGGCGCATTCGCTGTGAAAACAACGATGCGCCTCTTGGGCTGCTAAGCCTGCGGAGTCGCTTAAGACAGCGTTGGCCGCAGGCCAAGTTGGCGCATTTGCTGTGAAAACAACGATGCGCCTCTTGGGCTGCTTAGCTTGCGGAGTTGCTTAAGACAGCGTTATCCGCAGCCAAGGTGGCTCCTTCGCTGTGAAAACAACGATGCGCCTCTTGGGCTGCTTAGCCTGCGGAGTGCTTAAGACAGCGTTGCCCGCAGGCCAAGGTGGCGCATTCGTTGTGAAAACAATGAAGCGCCTTACACTTAATCGTGTGTCGTAATATGAACTGGCTGACGCATAATATAAAGGCATGTAACGTCATTCGATTGATTCATAGATAAGTCATAAAGACGCGAAAGTACAAGTACTTTAAACTTTTACATAGACATGTTATAACGATACTAGGCCTATTCGATCACATGTAGCAAACCCTTAGCTGTGCTGCATTCCAAGTCCTTGGCATTGGGGTGCCATCAAGGCGTTCTAGCGCGTAGGCGCCTTTCCCCAGGACCTCCTGCACTCTGTATGGGCCTTCCCAAGTCGGTGCCAATTTGCCTGGTGCTTCCGCTGTGGAAGCTTCGTTGTGGCGGAAAACGAAGTCACCTACGTTGAAGGTTACTTTCTTGACACACGCGCGTTATAGTAGCGCTCCAGTTGCCTTTTGTACTTGGCCTCTTTGAACGCGGCTAGTTCTCGGCGTTCTTTGAGGAGATTTAGATTTAGGCGGAGCTCTGATTCATTTTCGTTTTTTGCGGCAAGGAGAACGCGTGCGGATGGGCAACCGATTTCTGCCGGGATTATGGCTTTTGTGCCGTACGTCAAGCTGAACGGGGTCTCACCATTGCTTGTCTTTGTCAGCGTGCGGTGAGCCCAGAGAACATTAGGTACTTCATCTACCCACCCTGATCGCTTCGTATCCAGCCTTGCCTTGATCCCCTCAACGATGCTTCTGTTAGCCCGCTCTACTTGGCCGTTGGCTTGCGGGTGGGCAACGGATGTGAAAGTTTGATCTACTCCCATGTCGGCTAGCCAACTTTGCAACCCTTTATCTGTGAACTGGAGACCGTTCTCGCTGACGATGTCCATTGGAAGGCCGAAACGGCATATGATAAACTCCCATATGAAGCGCTTGACGGCGCGCGCGTCAATGGACACCAACGGTTTTGCCTCCACCCACTTTGTGAAATAGTCTATTGCCACTATGAGGTGTCATATGTTTCCTGGTGCTGTGGGAAACGGTCCGACAATGTCTATCGCCCATTTCTGAAAATGTCCAAGCGGAGGTGACAGACACTAAATCGTTCTTGGGACGCAGCGTGCTTGGAGCGTGGCGCTGGCACGCGTGGCCCTTGCGGAGTATTTTGACTGCATCCACATGCATGCCAGGCCAATAATACACCGCGTTTATTAGCTTAGCTACCACCATGCGTGGTCCTGCGTGCAGGCCGCAGATCCCCTCGTGTATTTCCTTAACCAGGAATGTTGCTTCTTCCGTGTTGACACATCTTAGGAGGGGTCCCAAGTACGATCGGCGGTAAAGCGTGCCTTCGACCAACTGGTAATGCATTGCTTTGTGCTGAATTTTCCTAGCCTCTTGCTTATCATCCGGGAGAGTTTCCGTTAGTCAGATAAGAGGTGATGGGCGCCATCCATGAAGGTGCGCCTGTTTGTATGACATTGACTTGGCGCCATCCATGCTGATTGCTTGGCGGACTTTGGTGGCTTGGACGCTTCCGTGGCATGGCGGTTGCCGCGGATGAATGCCACGCCGTTCCTGGTCGGGAATCTGACCATTTGGTGCGGCGTGAAGCATTAGGTTTCATGTATGAATCCTGGTATAGGTTCCGCGACCGGTATGAGGCGCTTCTTGTCCTCGTCGTCCAGCTGATTGAAGCATTGTTCATACATGATGTCCGCGCTGCTGCCCGGGTCTAGGAACATATATGGGGTGCGGTAGTGGCCAAATACCCCCGTAATGATTAGCGGGGATGTGGAGGAGGCTCCCCCTTTGACGGCGGGCAGGATGACTGGTTGTTCTTTCCAGGCGTCATCCAATGCGTCTGTCAATGGCCGCTTGTTTCGCCGATGGCTCGTAGTCCCCTTGTGTGTCATGTGGCAAGTGTGTCCGGTTGCGCGGTTGATAGTGTGCGTTTGTAGGTTGTGGATTCGTTTTTCGATCCGTCTCCCTTGTCTTCGTAATCTCTGCCGCGGCCGTTGCGCTGTACATTCTTCACTAGGTGTCCCAATTGGCCTGACTTCAGGGCCGCCTCTATTTCCATCTTTAGGCTATAGCAGTTATCTGTGTTGTGGCCGAAGTCATTATGGTAGTCGCAACGCTTGCTCGTATCCACGTTCTTTCGCTTGCCTAACGGTCGCGGCTCCTTGAAGTTGTGTTGTTATGTTGTGAGCACTTCTGACGGTGTTTTTGTCAGCGGGGTCCATTCCGTATTCTTCTTCGACCCTCCCCTGTTGTCGCGGGCGTGTTTGCCGTTGATGATGTGGCGGGCGTCTTGTGCGCGGAGTACTTACCCTCTTCGGCGGACCCGGTGATGCGTGACCATACGGATTGTTTGCCTTTGTCCCTGCGACCGTTGTTGTGGCCTTGAGAGTATTGGTTCTGGCGTGAGTGGCGGAAGGATTTCTCTGAGGACGCGTATATTTTTGCCGCTTTTATTACATCATCCCATGACTCTGGAATCCCATCCTTTCCTGTGAGGCATTTCATTAGGTCGTCGTTGTTGACCCCGTGAATGAACGCCGCACGTGTCAGTTCCTCGCTAAATCCTATTTGCATTGCTTCTCGCGTGTAAACGGGTGATGTAATCTTCGACTGGCTCGTTATCCCTTCTTGCGCAGAGCAGGATGTGCGCTTTGTCTTTCTTGTGTCGCCTCTGGTGAGAGAAGTGAAGGGAGAACTTTGACAGCAAGTCGTCGAAGTCTAAGATGCTACCTACTGGGAGATTATCAAACCACACCCTTGCCGCGGATGTTAGAGTTTGCGCGAAGAGATGGCACCAGACTTGCACAGGCAATTCTGGCTGTGCACTGCGGTCCGGAAATCGTGGACGTGGTCGTCTGGGTCGCGTATGCCGTCATATTTCCCGATGCTGCTTGGGAGTTTGGCCTTGGCGGGTATGGGTTCCATGGCGATTCGTGCGCAGAACTTGGATTTTTCAGCTAGGTCCTTTGGTCGATATGGTTTCACCAGGTCGTCGTCACCGTCCGCGTGTGAGCTGGACTCATAGCCATCTTCCTCGTCGGTGGTAGCGCGGCCTTGACTACGGGAGCTCTTCCCGCGGCCTCTGCTGCGACTACCATTTGTGTTATCTTTTAGAGTTCTGCTGTTTGTTTTGTTTTTAGCTGCTGTCCCCGAAGTTTTGTTATTATTTTCAAAGTTAAGTGTTTTTTGTACTCTTTGTTGTGCTTGTTTCATCACTCGCTTTTGGTAACCAGCGGTGACCTGCGCTTGCTGCTTGAAGAGCCACTCGTATGGGTCTTCCTCAGCATTGTCTTCATCATCAGCCTCACCGTCCTCAACGTCGACGGTTTGCTGATTGGCGGCAGGGCCGGGGTTAGTCATTCTGACGACTCTGTGTGCAACTTTGGTGACAGTAGCTGGAGTTCTTTCCTCGGTGTCGGCGTCGTCATCGGTCTCAATGATGGGCTCGTCAACATTTCGCCGAGGAGCTTCTTCGTTTGCCATCTTGTCTAGCTGAAGGATTAAAGTGTTGTTGCTCTAGCCGGTACGGATGGCGCCAATGAAGAAACAATAGTCTAACCTGGAATCAGGGGTTAGGCTCGTCTCTTCAGGAGTGATCCTTCGCTAGATCAACTGGCTGTGAAGTATAGGGTACCTGACAACACACACTAAACTGATGTGGGGCGACCGCCTCGAATCCCGAAGGAATCTACTTAGCAGACACAAAAACGTAATCGGCCTTGGCGTGTTCTTCAGGGAATTTCTGAATGGCCTATCCAAGGAGACTAAGTGCTCCTTAAATAGGTTCCACACGGGCCTCAACATCTACCTTTAACTCACCCAAGGGGCTAAGGCCCAAGTTAAGGGCTTGCCTCCACATCGGCCCAAAGTTAGGCCCAATAAGATAAAGTATAAGACACGTGTTAAACCATGGAGGGAGATCGTACCGTCGTGGTGACGTGGCGTCCTGTGAGTGGCCGCAGGTCTGGCTTGATATAGTTGGCTGTCAGGTGGGCTATTGTCCCCCTACAGCCCTCTGAGTTAGTGGAGATCCTTGCTGAGGTGGTCCCATGCGTTCTGATTGGCTGGCACGTGCAGGGCATGTACTGCGTGTCCCCTGCGGGTTCCTTTGGAGACACGTGTTATCATCTGACGGGCAGATTGTGCAACATGCTCCCTGCCACACGTCCTCGTGCTCTGATTGGTTCGTACATCACTGTACGAGCTTGTGGGTTGTTGCCACGTGTCCGTTGCTGATCCTTCCCATTGTACTTAAGCGGACACTTTGTGGCGGCCCACCGCCCAGCGTGCAGCTCGGACACCGCGGGGGAATGTCCGCCTTCACCACCGCAACTGTCACGTTTGGTCTTTTATGGGCCTGTTTCGGTATTTGGGCTTGAGTGTTGGGGATGGGCCCATGTGGATTTGGGTCCCTACCCCTTCACACATGTTTAAACGCAAGTGTTTAAACATTTAGATGCAAGTACTATCAAACCCAGCAACAAATTTTTTTCAAAGTACAGATATTACTACTAGACTTGTTCTGATTCAGACATGTTTAAACGTAAGTAATAATATCAACTGTTTACATTTAGACGCAAGTACTATCAATTCAGCAAATTTTTTTTTTAAAGTATAGCAATATGGTATGGAAATGAAAGAGGATAAAAAACTTGTTTTTATGGTGTAATTTTTTTTTTAAATATTGTCATCTGAAAAAGTTATGGCCGTTTTAAAAATGGGGTGGATGTGTGATAATTTTTTTATTATATTTTAAACATGTGTCACTTCCTTATTGGTTTTTACGGGAAACCTTTTGGAGAGGTCTCAGAACCTCTGAACGACTCTCCCAAAAGATAGGAGTTAGCTATTTTGATAAAAACCATTTGGTCAATAGCTATTTTCGTGATTTTCTAAAAAAAAATATGTTTTTAGATAGCATAAGGTGGCGAGACTTTAGAACATGTAATTTATTATTTTTTTACAATCTTATCTATATAATAATTGAGGTGAGATTGGGTTGAATGGAAGCCTTAGAGAGTGTTTGAGCTATCCATTTTGTATATGGAGCTCCAACTAATTGACTATAAATACTCTTTTCTAAACATAATATCTACACTACATTCTTCCAACCAACCTTCATCCTTCTTCTTCCATCCTTCTTCTTCTTTTGCATTCTCCATTCTAGGTACGTATCCAACCAACCTTCATCCTTTTTCTGAAAGCATCACGTGAATCAGAATAACCATCGCACATCCATAATTCTTTTTGCAAACCTTTGATGATGTTTGATATGTAAATGGTTATAAACACTGTCCGATTCATTCTGAAAACACATGATATTTTTTGTGTTCATTCTTTAATCATCCTTCTGTCGGCCGTTTCAGAAACATAATTTTATGAAATACAATCGGCTTATAACATATAATGCAGAAATATTACAATTAGAACTTTCTTGCTTTACTTATTGTTATAGACTTATAACATTGGCCGAAGATTTATTACATATTTACTTTGTTGCATTATCTCTAACGTTTGGAATTTTTCTCATTTGATTAAGGACTATCATCCAAAGATAAATATAAGTAATGGCTTATCACAAAGGAGATCAATTCTTCAAAGTCATGCATGACCCTTCCTCAAGAGTTTTGGTATGATTCTAATTTTCCTGTTCATAATTATCTTTGTTATCTTGAAGAAAATGATTATTAATTGTCTTAACATTTTTCTTAATGTTTAATCCAGACATTGCCGACAGTTATGAACACATTTTTGGTCTCTAAAAACGTCCACAACCATGTCGTTAAACTGGCCACATACAAAGGACAATCTTGGTTGGTTTTATTAGAATTGATAGATGATGTATTATGTTTTACCAATGGTTGGTCTAAGGTGGTTCATGATTTATGCTTTTCAATGTTCTACATCATTTTCGAATTTGTTAGTCCAAATACCTTTATGATGAAACATTACAATCATTCTCCTTCAATGCAATTGGAGAGCTCATTTTGTAAAATGATTGAACATGAATTGACAACACCTATGGTAAGCATTATTAATCTGCAACTTTTTATTTTCATACATGTTTTTTTTATAATAATACCGAATTCTATATTAATTATCCATCTTATTACGTTACTTATACTTTCAGGTAATACCTAATTCCTTTGTTTATAACTACTATCCCGATGGAATCCCTAATGTGCCAATGATCATGCATGTACAGTTTATACCTTATTTAATATCATTTGCATTTGAATGAATTTAAACCTTATGTTTCAAATCATTTCTAAAATTAATGACATTAATTTCATTCAAATAATAATTGTAATTCCTTAATCATGTGCGAAACGTATTTGGACTAATTATATCAAATTAATGATATTGATTTTAAGTCAATCTATCTAATTATATACTATTAATAATCGTATGGATTTGAACAGTACTATGCCACATGGCATGGTGCTGTTCGTTGTTTTTTTTTATGATTTTCTTTGCCTTTTTCTATAGTTAAATACCTGTTTTGTTGAACTTCATTAACGTCTTTGGCAATGTCTTAGTGGTTATGCTGCTTGTGCTATACCAGTGTTGCACGAGTTCGAAACCTGATAACCCCTTTTTTGCCCAAACTAATCTTTTAATACATGGCTTTTCTTTCTGCTTAACACGTGTTTTCCACTAATATGTGGCTTTTCTTTCTGCTTAACACGTGTTTTCCACTATAACTCTTTCTTATTTATAAGACTCTTTTCAGCATGTATCCTCCCTCCTTACCACATCACCTGTATTGTTTTGTTCTCTCTTTTTTTTTTGGCGTGGATGTCTTCATCTATCTTCTTGTAACTTTTGGTGGTTTTTGTATTTTCGTTTTTGTTTTGTTCTTTGATGTTTTCCACCGTGCACGCCAGGTGTTTGTCTAAATATCCGTTTTTAAAATTGGCTTTTTTTGGCTTATGCATGCTTGCATGTTGTTTAAAGTGGGCTGGTGGTTGTTAGTTGTTTGATGTTTAACATCTAACGAAACTGATGACCCATTTAACGTGCAAAGCTTGTGGGTTTTTTTATGTGTTGATGCATTTGTTGGTTGCTTAATTTGTTGATTAATCATTTTTTTTCGTTGATTGTTATTTGTTTCTGGTTCGTTTTTTTTTTTAAATTTCCGGTTGTCTTTTTTATGCAGGCTTGCTACGCCTATAGCTGGTCTCCAAGGTTTTTTTTCTTCTTATTTGTCATTTTTTGCACTTATGTGTGTTGGTTGATTTGTTGTCTTATTTTATTGTTGAATGTGGGTAACGGTACTATGGATGAATGTGTAGTTTCTTTTGTTTAATCCTCATCTTTGACTTGGGATGAAATGTTTAATCATGTAGTATTTAGTGTAGAGGTTCTGTAGTGTGGAGGTTTTGTTTCGGTGAATCATTGATCTCAGTTAAAGGTTCAATGAAACTTTGTACTAATTATAAGGTTAGTTGACAGTTTTTGTTTCTTTTCTAGATGACCCTCTATTTAGTATGACTCCAGATCTCACACTCACCCTGTTACAGTACTTGACAGTGTCACATTCATGAATGAGCCAAAGATATGCTTACTAAAATCTGTCATCTGATTGATTTGCATGCAATTAACTTTCATATGCACGTTTGGTTCAGTAACAATGTATCAAGTGATGCTTATCTCACATGATTCTTGCACATATATTTTAATGATTATAATTTTTTTTAACATCTAAGTCAAGTCAGGATAATATTTGTGTGTAAACACTTATTCTTTTTTATGGTTATTCAATATGCTCACCCCTTTTTGTCATATGTCATGTATATGATAAAAACATCCCAAATTTTCTCGCCTACCAGTTGCTCGACGGAATGTTGTGACTGGTCAGTAGTAACTTAATATTGATTTGTGTCACTGTCGTTGCGTACTAAGTTAGAGTAGTATTTGAATGTTGAATTATAGTTCTTCACACATATTTACAATTGTTGACTAAATTCCATACTGGTTATGATAAATAGAAGTGGACTTATTTGATCCATTGTGAGTTCTTATGATCATAAATGTCTACACACTAAATTAGTCATGAAATCTGATGGTTTTATGTTAAAAAAAATTAGAATGCTATTTTATTTAACTGGTTATATTTGTTTGGGTTATCACTGATGTATATGATGCTTGCTTTAGTAATCAACTGAATACATATCACTCAGTAAAATTGTTGTGTTCTTTAGTCAGAGGCATGCTTTGCGGATTATATGTTCATTATGCTTTTTGGGTAGTTTTCAGATTTTATTTTTTATATTTTACTATATGTGTTTTTGCAGTTGAGGTTGTTGTTGCGTGTTATGCTCGACTTTATGCGGGTTTGTAATTATCGTTTTTGTTGCGGCTTTGTATGTTGTTTGTGCCTTTTCAGGGATTTGGTTTCTAGCTTTGTTTAGTATATGTTGTGTTTAAGTGTATGTAGTAGTGATTTTTAGGTAGTTTATGGTGCTTTTTTGGTGTTCATCGTTTTGTGTTTCACTTCAGCCTCCAAGTTCAAAGCGTTCCGCACCGATGTTGCGCCTTCCTAACGTGGCCAAATGTCATAGAGAAATACAATTTTGCGACATAGAGGAGGCAACCCTATTGTTGCTGGTTCGAATGTTAGCTCAAATGAAACTCTAAATGTGGCTTACTTCACATTTTTATATTGATTTTGATTATTGCACCTAAGTATGTGAATTTTGTGGTGCGCTCTTCTGGCCTCAGGGGCGCCTTACATCTTTTCCTGTTAGTGCTAGGCCACGTTACAAGACAATCGGCAGAAGGTAAAACGTTGTTTGTTGAGGGAAACAAAGGCAATCGGCGCCATTCGTAATTATCTTACCAAAGCGTAATCAGAAGAGACGTTTGATTCTTTTAATCTTTTAATCATATGCATATGTATATTTCATATTTGTTAAAATATAATGGCCAAATATACAATTCAAAGTATACATTTTTATAAGTTACGGTATTTTATTTTAATTTATTTATGATATTATTCGAATCTTGAAACGGTTCAATTGGTGCGACTGGTGAAAAGTAAGATGATCAATTCAATACACAATACAATACACAATACGGTTGTGAAAACATTGGTTTATAAGATGAAATCAAAGGCATTTTTTTGACTTTGAAATGCCACTACACGGTTTCAAACCTCTTTATTCCGTGTGATCTGGAAATAAATTTGTTAACATAATCAAATTCTTTTGGTTCACGTTATTTTATTTATTTTTCCTTTTTGTTTCTCAGTGACAGTACCGAAACAAATCGATGCCGACCAAATTCAAACGCGCAACCAAGGCGCAACGCGCCGCTCTTGACACCACTAGTTATTAATAGTAAGTTACAAATTCGAAAATTTACATTATGGATAGCTCCTTCATCAACTCCTATAATATTGCCTAAATATGCGACTATAATTGCTTATGCCATTATAATTATGTTTATTTGCCTAATTAATGACATTAAAGACATTTTGAATAACGGAATTATACTATTGCCATTTGCGTATTGCCTTAATTGGAATAATCAATTCGAAATTACAAGTTAGTAATCAAGTCAGCATCAATACATTTGCTAATTTTTCTCCACTTTATAACCTTTCCTTATCAATTACGAAATCAATTCCCAATACTATGCCATTTAAAATCTATTGTCTTTTAATTGAGATTTAATACAGTCAAAAAATTATGCTAATTTGGAAAACAATTACGAAAAATATGTGCATCTAATTTATCAATTACGAAATATATGAGATTCAATAAGCCATTACAATAAAGTTACACATACCGAACTTTGAAGAAGCTTTTGACACCCGATTGTGGGTATCTTACAAGTTGAATATCTCCATTCCTTAATCATAGGAAGATCCACATCTTTGATAGGTTCAAAAAGTGATTAGTACATGTTGTCCTATCTTTTGCAATCAAGACTAAGTGTCATCATATCTCCATTGATTGATACTATAAATAAATGTAATAAGTTGTTATAATTTTCAAAAAAAAAAATATAGTACAATTCAAATATATGTACGCAAATAAATGTCAATTCTATTTACTTATATGGTTTTTTAATGATTAATGATTGAATTACTAAATCAAGTCAAAAGCAATGGCCAATATTTTGTCAATGATTGATTGGCATATAATTAATGACATTAAATAAATCAATAATTGATTCTAATTCCTTAATAAGTAAACGAAAATTCTGTAAATTATAAATGCAAATTAATATCATTTGACTAGGAATATGGTTTTGCAATGATTAATAACCTTAATCAATTCGTAAATCAATTACGGATATTTTGACAATTATTGATTCTTATCTAATTATTGGCATTAAATAACATTAATGTATTTACATATTAGTCGCTTATTCCTTGATTAACAAGATTGAATGTCAATGATTGATTGCAATGATTGATTGTTAGATAATTAATGACATTAAACAAAATATAAATGGTACACGTTACTCGCTTAAAATATGTTGATATTTTAAGAAAGTAATTACAACATTTCCTATTTGACGAAATGACTTAATTCCAATAATCAATTTGTGTTGACATGGTAGTCGTTTACTCCTTGATTATATCCTTAAAATATGTCGATATTGACTAAATTCCAATAATAAATTTTAATTTACATGTAGAACGCTTATTGACAAAAGTTAAAGGCAAAATTTATGTCCACTTTATAACATTTCCTTATCAAAATAATGCTTATAAATAAGATGCAATAGAATGCATTTCGTACAATCATTCGAAAATTAACATGGCTGCAGTTGAAGCACAAGCGTTTACCATGGTTAACCAAGTTGATGTTAACAGAAATGATGTTTCTTTAAAGCTAAAGATTCTTCGTGTTTGGCGTCTACCCGACCGTCGCAATCCTAAAGACGTTTACTCAATTGAAATGATCCTCACTGATGAAAATGTAATTCACAAAGCCATTTTATTGTTATATGATTCTATTTGCATATTTCTAATATTTACTACACACTACTATTTTAATATAGATAGTAATATTTTATTTTTGATTTATATAGTCTTATATTTCATTGCATATATTATTTAGTCGTTGATACATGTTTCGACTAACAATATTCATATTTTTTTTGTCAACTATTAATTTACAGGGTGACAGGATTCAAGCAAATGTTTTCAAGCGACTGTTTTTTAGATTTGAGAGGTTTTTGAAAGAAAATGCAAACATTATTATAAGAAATCCCGAATTGGAGTCAATTCATCCAAGTACAAGTTTACATCAAACCCAAACAAACTGTGCTTGAATATGAACACACTTATTTCTGACGTCAATGTCGATTTTCAAGGTCCAGACTTTGGGTTCTCTTTTGTCCCTTATCAAAAAATTCTGGACAAGGATGTTGATGAAAATGCCACAATAGGTATGAATTGTCATTTGAGTAATAATTTGAATCAAATTCTAAACATTAACGGTATGATAAATAATGAACTTACATTATTGTTTGTTTTTCTATTATTATATAGATGTCATCGGACATGTTAACAAGTTCTTCAACAATGATGATAAGGATAAAAAGGCTGTCGCTGGTAAGAAGAGGTTAACAATGGAAATCCAGGATATCGAGTATGTATTGGTTTAATGCTTTGAATTTCATACAACTTACAAATAACGTAATATATGCTTTGTCATTAACACTGAAATAACATTTTCTTTTTAAAGGGGTTTGAACATTTATGTAACATTGTGGGATACTTATGCCATGGAGATGTCGAAATATGTGGCGACTCATCAAACGGATAAACAATATATTATAATACTGCAGTTTGGCCGATTGAAGTTTTATAATGGTTGGTTACATTTATTCACTGTTTGTAGTATATAATTGTAATTGTTTTATATTTTTATATATAATTATATATACATGTTTAGTAACTTTACATACTCCGCTTTTTATTTTGAATTTTAATATTGATGATATTCAGGAAAACCCTATGTTTCAAACTCTTTTGGAGATCATGTTACTCGACTGCTCATTAATGAAGATATTGAAGATATCAACAAGTACAAAAAAAGGTAAACAATATTATGTCCTTCAACGATTTACAAAATCGTAAAGTTTTACTATTTATTGTGTGAAAGCATTTATGTGTAATTCAATCTTTTTTATTATCCAGTTTGGTCAAGAAAATATCTGAGAATCCTTCATCATCGTATCGACCATATGGAACGTCTATGTTCTGTTCTGATGAAGATGAATTTCTGCACAACACTCCTTTTAACAACATTGGTGATATTTGTGAGATACAAGAGGTAAGGATAATTTTCATTTTTTATTTATGTATAAAACTATTGTATATCATTGCGACCTATGTCTTAAGTGTATTAGGAGTGTCATTTTTTGAATTTGTGTTTTTGTTAATATAATTGTAAATTTCACACCCAATTCTTAAGATTATTCGGTAACTAATTCTAATTTTCATACAGGAGCAGCCTTTGGTGTTATTGGGTACAAAGAACCACATTTGTTTATTATTGACCGAATTAAATTATGAATATATTATTAATACTAAAACTAATATTACGATTTTTAAATTTAATCCCATTTATATCTTATTGACTGAATTAAAATTTTCTATTACTATTTTTACGAATATATTACTAATACTAATATTACGATTTTAGTTTGCTTCAATTAGAAGATATTTCCATTGGCGAATGTTGCGTCTTTAAATGGTGTTCAATCCAGCACAGGCTGTTTGTTACAAAGGTTCCATCAAAAGAAGTCATTGATTTTCAAATTAAAATTACGATTTTTTATGTTTGTAATGTAATTTATTTGAATTATTGATTACGATTTTAAGGTTATTAATTAAGATTTATAATCTCATTTATTTATATTACTATGTTTACGAATTATGATTAGTCTTGATTGCAATTAATAAGATTTATTCATTTTTACTGTTATTTATTAAGATGTTTAATATTATTTATTGACATTAATAATAATTGACTGAATTTAATGTTATTTATTAAAATTATTAATCCCATTTATTTATATTACTTTTTTTCGAATTTATGTTTAATAAGATTTAATTATTTTTAACGTATTTTTAGTATGTTAGAATTAATGTTATTGATTGACATTAATAATAATTGACCAAGTTGAATGTTATTTATTATGATTTTTTAATCTCATTTGTTTATATTAATATTACTAGGAAATTATGTTTAATATTATTTATATTACTATTCATTCCAATTATTATTGGTCTTGCCTGCAATTAATAAGATTTATTTATTTTTTAATGATATTTACTATGAGTTTTAATGATATTTACTATGAGTTTTAATGATATTAATAATAGTTGACCGAATTTAGTGTTATTACGATTTTTAAGCTCATTTATTTATTATTAATCGAATTAATTACGAATATATTACTAATACTAATACTAATATTATGATTTTTAATTTTAATCTGATTTATTTATTATTGACCAAATTAAATTATGAATATTTTACTAATACTAAAACTAATATTACGATTTTTAATTTTAATCTCATTTATATCTTATTGACCGAATTAAAATAAACTATTACTATTTTTACAAATATATTACTAATTACTAATACTAATATTACGATTTTAGTTTGCTTCAATTAGAAGATATTTCCATTGGCGAATATTGTGTCTTTAAATGGTGTTCAATCCAGCACAGGCTGTTTGTTACAAAGGTTCCACCACAAGAAGTCATTGATTTTCAAATTAAAATTACGGTTTTTTATGTTTGTAATGTAATTTATTTGAATTATTGATTATGATTTTGAGGTTATTTATCAAGATTTATAATCTCATTTATTTATATTACTATGTTTTCGAATTATGATTAGTCTTGATTGCAATTAATAAGATTTATTCATTTTTATTGTTATTTATTAAGATGTTTAATATTATTTATTAACATTAATAATAATTGACCGAATTTCATGTTATTTATTAAAATTATTAATCTCATTTATTTATAGTACCTTTTTCAAATTTATGTTTAATAAGATTTAATTATTTTTAATGTTTTTTTAGTATGTTAGAATTAATGTTATTTATTGACATTAATAATAATTGACCGAGTTGAATGTTATTTATTATGATTTTTTAATCTCATTTATTTATATTAATATTACTACGAAATTATGTTTAATCTATCTTTATGAAATTATGTTTAATATTATTTATATTACTATTCATTCGAATTATTATTGAACTTGCCTGCAATTAATAGGATTTATTTATTTTTTAATGATATTTATTATGAGTTTTAATGACATTAATAATAGTTGACCGAATTTAATGTTATATATTATGATTTTTAAGCTCATTTATTTATTATTGACCGAATTAATTTACGAATATATTACTAATATTACGTGCAGAAATTGTTTCACAAGTCGCTAGGTTTGTTATTTGCATATTCAACATTTATGTTTACAATATTCTTATTTTATAATTAGTTACACATTCTAAATTTCCTATACTTAATTCTTTTGTAAAGGTTTACTGTGATTGGATGACCTGATTTGCTTTAATAAAAAGATACTTCCATTGACGAATATTATGTCTTCAAATGGTGTTCAATCGAGCACAAAATGTTTGTTACTAAGGTTTCACCACAAGATGTTTTTGATTTTGAAATTTAAATTATGATTTTGTTGTTATTTATGAAGAGTTTTAATGTTATTTATGATAATTTTAATGTTATTGATTTGAATGATTGATTATGATTTGGTTGTTATTTATTAAGATTTTTAATCTTATTTATTGATATTACTAATATTATGAAATTCATTTTAATATCGTTAACCGACTTTAATTTTGATATTACAACTTTCCTTTAATCAATTGTGATGAAACGATATGTTTTAAACATATACGACTTTCTTTCAAACATTTATTTAAATCTATTTAACAATGTTAAATCTATTTAACAGTTTATAATTTATATATAATCCGAAGATAACAATGTACATTTATTTTCCTACACTTTTATTATTCTTTTAATAATAAATATAATTTAAATATAATTATTCTTTTATTGACATTAATAATAATTAACCAAACTTAATGTTATTTATTAAAAATTTTAATCTCATTTTTTTATATTACTTTTTTCGAATTTATGTTTACTACGATTTGATGATTTTTAATGTATTTATAGTATGTTAGAATTAATGTTATTTATTGACATTAATAATAATTGACCGAATTGAATGTTATTTATTATGATTTTTTAATCTCATTTATTTATATTAATATTACTACGAAATTATGTTTAATATATCTTTATGAAATTATGTTTAATATTATTTGTATTATTATTCGTTCGAATTATTATTGGTCTTGCCTGCAATTAATAGGATTTATTCATTTTTAATGCTATTTATTATGTGTTTTAATGACATTAATAATAATTGACCGATTTAATCTTATATAGTACGATTTTTAAGCTCATTTATTTATTATTGACCGAATTAATTTACGAATATATTAGTAATACTAATACTAATATTACGATTTTTTAATTTTAATCTCATTTATTTCTTATTGACCGAATTAAATTATGAATATATTACTAATACTAAAACTAATATTACGATTTTTAATTTTAATCCCATTTATATCTTATTGACTGAATTAAATTTTTCTACTACTATTTTTACGAATATATTACTAATTACTAATACTAACTAATATTAATACTAATATTACGATTTTAGTTTTACTATTCTTAAAAATAATATTGTTGATCTAATATATTAGTAATATTAATTGACATTAATAATAATTGACCGAATTGAATGTTATTTATTACGATTTTTTAACCTCATTTATTTATATTAATATTACTACGAAATTATGTTTAATCTATCTTTATGAATTATTATTGGTCTTGCCTTCAATTAATATGATTTATTCATTTTTTAATGTTATTTATTATGAGTTTTAATGAAATTAATAATAATTGACCGAATTTAATGTTATATATTATGATTTTTAAGCTCATTTAATTATTATTTACCGGACTGACCGAATTAAATAACGAATATATTACTAATACTAAAACTATATTACGATTTTTAATTTTAATCCAATTTATTTTTATTAACCGAATTAAATTTTTCTATTACTATTTTTACGAATATATTACTAATTACTAATAGTAATATACTAATATTACGTGTAGAAATTGTTTATCAAGTCGCTAGGTTTGTTATTTGCATATACAACATTTATTTTTACAATATTTTTATTTTATAATTAGTTACACATTCTAAATTTCTATACATAATGCTTTTGTAAAGGTTTACTGTGATTGGATGGCCTGATTTGCTTCAATCGAAGATACTTCCATTGGCGAATATTGTGTCTTCAAATGGTGTTCAATCCAGCACAAAATGTTTGTTACTAAGGCTGCACCACAAGATGTCATTGATATTGAAATTTAAATTATGATTTTGATGTTATTTATGAAGAGTTTTAATGTTATTTATGATGATTTTAATGTAATTGATTTGAATGATTGATTATGATTTGGTTGTTATTTATTAAGATTTTTAATCTTATTTATTGATATTACTAATATTACGAAATTCATTTTAATATTGTTGACCGACTTTAATTTTGATTTTACGACTTTCCTTTAATCAATTGCCATGAAACGATATTCTTTTAAACATATACGACTTTCTTTCAAACATTTATTTAAATCTATTTAACAATGTTAAATCTATTTAATAGTTTATAATTTAAATATAATCTGAAGATAATAATGTACATTTATTTTCCTATACTTTTATTATTCTTTTGATAATAAATATAATTTAAATATATTTAACAGTTTCCTAAAATATGTAATGTATTCAAAATAATTTTCAATGCTATTACTAATATTACGACCTTAATGTTTATATTGTTGACCGAATCTGAGTAAAAACTTTTTACGTTTTTGTTAAATTGATGGAGGTCAATTCTTTGACTTTATGTCTTTGAATTTGATTGTGCTAATTTTAAGCGTTGTTGACCAATTCACGTCAATTACCAATCCTTCCCTTTTTCATAATTCAAAAACTTTCCTTTAATCAATTGTCATGAAATGATATTCTTTTAAACATATACGACTTTCTTTTAAACATTTATTTAAATCTATTTAACAGTGTTAAATCTATTTAACAGTTTATAATTTAAATATAATCCGAAGATAGGAGTGTACATTTATTTTCCTACACTTTTATTATTCTTTTAATAATAAATATAATTTAAATCTATTTAATAGTTTCCTAAAATATATAATGTATTCAAGATAATTTTCAATGTTATTACTAATATTACGACCTTAATTTTAATATTGTTGACCAAATCTGAGTAAAAACTTTTTACGCTTTTGTTAATTTGATGGAGGTAAATTATTTGACTTTATGTCTTTGAGTTTGATTGTGCTAATTTTAAGCGTTGTTGACCAATTCACATCAATTACCAATCCTTCCATTTTTATAATTCAAATACATAAATAAATATTCCTACTCGATCACGTCAATCGAGGCACAGTATTTCCGATTTTGCAGAATTGTTCGAGAGACAGCAATACTATATAAACCTTAACAAATAATAAAATCATTTAATCGTCATACCAAATTTAACAACGAAATTAAATGATAATATAAATTTTCAAAATGTTACTTTCTGTACAACTAATAATGATTACTAAAAATGTCAATAATAAATTGTTTATAATGGGTAAGGCAATTTGAGACGCGGATGATTTTAGTGTCATTTATTTGAATGATGATTACGATTTTGATGTTATTTATTAAGATTTTTAATATTATTTATTGATGTTACTAATATTACGAATTTCATTTTAACATTGTTGACCGACTTTCATTTTGATATTACGACTTTCCTTTAATCAATTGTAACTAAACGATAATCATCATCTTGATTTCAATAAGTGTGCTAATTTTAAGATGTTAATAATAATTTGTATATAATGGGTAAGTCAATTTCAGATGCGGATTATTTTAATGTCATTGATTTGAATGATTGATTATGATTTTGATGTTATTTATTAAGATTTTTAATTGTTAAGTACTATATTTACACAGTTTAAATAATGACGTTTTTTTGGCGGTTTTTTTGTAACATGTCAAAAGTTGCCTAAAGTGTGTGTGCAATGGGTCCTTTTGGCTACATGTTGAAATGGGTCTGGGGTTGATCCTTTTGGTGTCTATTTTTTAATAAAATATAGGAAATTTATATTACAGCATGTGACATTGGACCCATTTTCTTATTAGTTGTTTTTTAGCTATGTAATCGGTTTGAACCATTGGAGAGATAACATGAAAATTTAAGCTACCCATTCAAGTAAGTGGGTTAAGGATTGTTTCTTGATTTACTTATCACCGTATCCATATCTTTACAACAACTATATTTTATGTAGAACACAAATATGGAATACAATGGTGGAGGTTTTCATAAATTATTGAAAATGAGCTGCACTCCTAGGATCGTGATGACAATGATAACAACTTCGAAGGTGAAAAATCAGCTATCAATGAGCAAGAGTTGAAAGATTTTGATTGAAGTAATGAAAATGGACCATTGGTTGAAGTTCGTTAAGCCCAAACTAAATTATAAGTGTTCTATGCTTAAGCTTAGTTATGATTATAATATAGATATTACCCTTACCCAAATGATGTAATGTGTGATATTGGTTGAAGTTCGTTAAGCCCCAACTAAATGATAAGTGTTCTATGCTTAAGCTTAGTTATGATTAGAATATAGATATTACCCAAATGATGTAATGTGTGATATTGTGATAGTATGCTATGTAGTTTGCAGTTGTCAAATTAAACTTTACTTACTCGATATATCCATCATTTTGTTACATTAAACTGTTAGATGACATTTTGCATTTAACATCAAAATTCATACATATTGCATTATCAAACATTTAGTAACCAAAACAAATTGCATAATACAATTCTTATTTTTCTACTTTTTTTCATTTTACTTTCGGGTGAACCGTGGGTCCCCACGGAACTCTAACCTAGTAATAAATAAACTTCATCCTCAACAGCAACTTCACGCGCCCCATGGTTGGTCGACCTGCTGTTTTTTATTATTTCTTTTACCACGCGCCGTTTTGCCCCACAAACCGACCACTCAGTTTCGACGGCGACACTTCTCCTATAAATAAAACGAGTAAAATTTTAGATATATGATCTTAGTAAAACTAAAGAAAAATGCAAACATTAAAATTTAATTAGTTAACTAACAGATTTAAAATCTTGCAACTCTTGATAGTATATAATTAGCAATATATTTTTAAAAATATATATGACACTAACATTTTTTTAATAACGGCAGAATGAAGAATTTTATTACGACTAGTTACTAGCAAGGCGCTAGTAGCCTAGAATAGTGTTGACAGGAATATGCTGAGCAGCACCCTTTTGAATTTCGACAATTGGGGCGAACTGGTTTATAGTTGTTGGATCAGTTTCTTTTAACTGTTTTATTTATGAACACTTGTTCAGATTTATCAAAGTACACAACGGATTTAAAACAAGTGTAGCAAGTTAAAGTTTCACTTTTAACAGGAGTTATTACTCTCCCTCAATCAATGAACTGAGTAGTAATGAGAATCAAAAACAGTAAATGAATATAACAGTAAATGCTCGAATAATTCTCAAATATATTGAAATGGTTAACTATAAAAGTCTTGAAGGATTCGTATGTCTGTCTGAAATAGATGGGATGAACCCATCTATTTATACACAGACTGATACATACAGGTTGAGTGTACAAAAGATTATAATACTACAAGATAATACCACAACAGGCTGTAGCGTTGGAACTTGTACAAATACTTTAAGAAAATTAATATAATGCCAAACTACTAAAGTATAAGGGTGGTGGGAAGCTTCTATCAAAACATCTGATGAGTGACAAACTACTGATTAGTAGTTTGTTTTCAGTAGTTCCTCAGAGACTTTGTCTGGTTCGTTTTCAGAACTTCTGATCTTTACTCTTCAGTACTTGATATCTTCTTCTTCTTCAGCAATTTCTATACTTAGAATAATATTGCAGAATATGAATTAGACTAAGGTATCAAAAGTGGTTTCATCAATCCTCTTTGTCCTTACAATCTCCCCCTGGATTGATGAAGCCAAAACCTTATCTAATCTTTATTTGTTTTTATGTCTTCAAGTATCCTCCATATTTCTACAACCATGGAGACCTTAAGTTCGTGAGCTTGTTGCTTTGTGAGAGATCATTGTTCAGTTTCAAGATGTTGAATTGTAAGAAGGTCATTTGATGATAGTTTCTTGAGTTCTTCTATGGTTTTGAAGACCTTACTTGAACGATCTCTTCTTGTCACCATCACTGAGTTTGTATTAGTGAAGGACCATTTCATAATATTTACTTTAGATTGGTCAAAGCCTAAAGTAAAGGGACAAAAGTGATTTCGTCAGCAGTTTCTATACTTAGAATAATATTGCAGAATATGAATTAGACTAAAGTTTCAAAAGTGGTTTCGTCAATCCTCTTTGTCCTTACAATAGTAAGGGGTACCTCACGTTACTCCTCAACTTTGGCGGCGAAGTGTAAAATAAATGTAATTTGTTAATTTTTATACATTTTGTGCATTCAAATACCTCTAGATCCGAAAACCTTTTTTACGCTACCTCTAAAGTTTTCTTTCAGATCTGTAATCGACAACTTAGATGAAATCTCATGATCGAGGTACCCAAGAGCTCTTGAACATAAGAAACATGAAAATGGTTGTTTGCACCACGTGCTGATTTGAGAGTGTTGATTTGAGATTAGATTTCTAGTCACAACTTTTTTAATCGTTTCGAAATAGTGAATATTGTATTTTCAAAATTTTAAGAAATAGAAAACAGAGTATATTTTCCATATGAAATTTTTTTATTGCACTGTAATGGTTATCAAGCAACACAAACTTTTGGAAAATAGTTATATATCAGGAAACCTGCACGTTGTGACAAGGCTGCACATTTTTCGGCTTTTACGTTTGGTGAAACATCTCCCTATTGTTTTCTGCTTGATTTGAAGCAAGGCTAAAATGGGTTGGAAAGTGAGGTGGTCATCTTTATTAGTTGGTTGACGTACCTAAGTAATGATATGTGGTTAGTGCAAATACAAAAAGCAAACAAGTAACGAAAAATGTGGGGTAGGTCTACGGAAAATGTACCTTCCGAATGTTCATATGTATCGTTATGCTTTAGAGGGGGCATGTTTAGGTCGAGATCATGATGAGAGGTTTCTATTGGCGCATTTTTATTATTTGGTTTATTCAATTCGTCATCACTAATGGTTGGAAAGTGAAGTAATAAACCTCGGTTTGAGTACCTAAGTAATGATATAAGGTTAGTGCAAATACAAAAGGAAGAAACAATAGACGGGAGATGTGTGGTAGGTATATCAAAATGAACCTTCTGAATGTTCTAGCGTATTTTGTCGTTATCAAGAGGAACTACATTTACATTGACATGTAGAAGGGAGGTTGGTGCCGGTGCGATTTCAGTGAGGGGACAGTTGGTGCCATTACCTTATTACAAATGTTGCCTAGGTGTTCTCCGTGATGCACTACGCAGTTACCTTCTTGCGTTGTGTGACTTATTATATCTTTTATTGAATGCTCTCCAAAACGCATATGATGTAGCTTGATCGGACGCCATTGTTCGTAGTGGGATGTTTGTAAATCCCAAAACCCAGATATATAATGCTAATGATTATTTCTAATGAAGATCTAGATCTAAAACATCAATTTGTTTGAAGATTAGACCAAAACTCACAAGAAATATAAAGAAGAGTTAATAGCCAAAATCATTCCCTGAGGTTTGGGCACTTTTGCCACTTCAGTCCAAAACCCAAACCTTTTAAATCTGGGTCCGTAGGCTTTACATTTTTTTTCCACATTCGTCCCTAACACTAACCCAGTTAATTTTAGACGTTAAGTCTGGGGGTAATTTTGTCTTTTTGGTTCCACCCTTTTAAATACCCTTTAAATCAGACCATTCATCACAAAAGAAGCCAAGTGTGTGGAATCTCAACAAGTGGGTGGGGGGGCAATAATGAAGGTGAGGGTAGTTCTGTAAATTCCACAACCTAAACCTAAAAACAGACACCAATACCAACATGCCCATGGACTTTATATGTTTCAAACTTAAAAAAAGAAGGCTCATGGATTGTTAGGACATACCACAATGTTCATACATGCTTGCAAACCAGAGATGTAATTGAACCTACAATCAAAGTGAAATCCTAGTATACCACTAACAGCTCTTCAAGATGAGTTGCAAAAGAAATATCAGGTTCAAGTGACTGTGCATCAGGTGTTTAGGGCTAGGAAGATGGCATATGACAAGATAATGGGCATTATAATAGACAATATGAGAAGCTGAGGGAGTATGGTGAAGAGTTGTTGAGGTCAAATCCAGGGTCAACAGTTAAGATAGATGTTGAACCACTATGTAACCCTGATAGTCCAACTAGGCAATTTAGAAGGATGTACATATGCTTGGCTGCATTGAAGGCTGGATTTAAACTAGGAGGGAGGTCACTATTGGGGCTTGATGGTTGTTTTCTTGAAAGGACCATATCCCGGGCAGATATTGACAGCAGTGGGAGTAGATGCCAACAATGGTATCTACCCTGTTGCATATGCAGTGGTTGAAGCTGAGACTGGAGCTTCATGGACTTGGTTTTTGAAGTTATTTTCTTTTATTTTTGAAACATAAATACACATGAAATTAAATAAACACTTTGTAAATGGGTAATGGATTCGGGTCACCTAGGGGTGAAATGACACATAGCGGCTCGAGAGCTACTCGGGATCGGCTCGATAAAAAGCTCGAACGAGCCAAGCCTTATCGAGCCGAGCCCGAGTTCGAGCCTGAAATATGACTCGTTTAGTTATCGAGCCCGAGCTCGAGCCCTTAGGCTCGCGAGCCTAAACGAGCTCGAACAAATGTTTTATTAGTTTTTTAAATATTTGTAATTTTGTCATTTGAACATGTTCAATTTTAATTAATAATATTGGTAGGCGAGCTCGAGCCGAGCTTTTGCTCGTTTAAGCTATTGAGCGAGCTCGATCCGAGCTTTTAGGTCGTTAAAATTATTTTTAATTACTTCGAGCCGAGCCGAGCTCGAGCTCTTAGGTTTACTTTCAAGCCGAGCCTCGAGCTTAGAATAGTAGGCTCGAACTGATCCGAGCTCGAACTCAAGCCTCAGAAAAGCATGACGAGCC